>JAEANM010024515.1:0-11139 GCA_017656035.1 Myanophis thanlyinensis
CCTCAAAGAAGCATTAATAATCCCCTGGAACCAGCCTCGTGTCACCTCCCGGATTGCTAATAGTAACCAGGAGGGACGGGGTCTAATAGGCAGGTGGTGGCATTAAGGCCACCCAGCAATCTGTCCACTGCAATCTGTCACTCCTTGAGTTTGAGAACCCTGACTACTTAGACCATGACTACTTCAACCCACCTGCTCTCATTCTTGTAACAAATATAGCATTTATATTTGTTTTGAATTAATGAACTGGCCAAAATAAATTTTCAGTTACAGAATTCTAGCAGGGTTGATTTAGTAACCTTCTTATTTAACCTAGCTTTTTCTTGCAATCTGAAGGATAAAACACAAAAGTAGCTGCTTTCATAATTAAAAGTTTCAAAATTGCCACTCTCTGTCTTTTATGCTGGTGCACTGCCAAAAAAAAGACTATGTTCCTTTGTGGAACCTAGATAGATATCTTCTATTTCCAGAAGGATTATTTCAGACTGTTGAAAATCACTTGTTCACAATGAAAACCATTTCTAAAATCAAACAAGGATACCACATTTACTGTTTTGGAATCCAATGTTGAATCCTTGGATCTCAATGTTATGGACTACGTTAGACGCTCCATACATTTTTGGTGGTCTATACTTTGTTCATACACAGATGGAGTGCAATAACCAGTAAAAGAGTAGCAGCTATTTGATCCTCTTTTAAACTCTCACAGTATAATAGCAAGGATTTCAGATTTGCTATATCTTTAGAAAGAAAAGTACAACTCAACATCCCATTAAGGTATGGCTGCACTTCCAGACCTCCATCAAGGTACATGAACTTGTTGTCCTATTACAGAACTTACTTTTAAAGTTGTAGCAAGTTCCATAGTTATACCATCTATGGAAATAAGAACAGGTTTCAAATCCTGCCTATGACAGAATTTCAATGTGTTAGAAGATTATGTGACCCTCAACCTGCCCCAATCATGGAGTTATGCTTCTCTCCATAAAGTCCTAAGGGAGGGAGGGGGGAGAGAAAGAGAGAGATTGAGATCATGGCACTGCATATGGTTGCCTTGCTCCCTTATTCTTTCAGGATGCCTCCGCACAAGGGAGGCTTCTAATAGAGACAAACAAGTCAAAATGGCAGTAGGGGTGGTGGTATCTGTGAGCCCAGTAGGATAGCCTGGGTCCAACTCTGGTAGTAGATGGAGACACTGCTAGCTGGATTTTCACTGGTTCCATATTACAATGGGATTTTTGGTGTCTCTTCTAATTGCTGTGTATATAAGAGACATCTGCCACATTTCCAAGTTTGATAAATACTTGAACAATCACCACTGTAGTTTAAAGCAGACAAATGGTAAAAGTAGACAAAGTATAATGAAAATTCAGTGAAAATTTTTATTTAATAAATTTATATTTAATGACATCCAGGATCCTCTTCATTTCATTTTTGACTCACTAGAAACTTTTAAATCAATGTCACTGAAATATGCATGTAAAAAGAAGAAGGGGTTTAATTGTGCCGTCGTGGCCAGTATCTTGACTTTTATTTTTACTGCTCCCAGGGATGTCTCTAGTTTCATCCCTTGAACAAATGAATTAACTGTTATAACTAAAATGGTTTTTAAATTTTCAGCTTCAATTTAGTTTACTACTTTGAATACAAAATCACAGACATGTCATAATCACAAACAAGCTAAAATTGTTTAACTGTTAAAAGAACTGCATTAGTTTAGAGCCAACTGCTTTCTTAATCTATCTGCATCATCAAATTTGATACAATTTAGGACAGAGAACTTATTATGTATCCAAAAATCCTAAGATACATTTGCAGGGTATCTTGTGACAGGATAAATTTTAGACTATATCAGTGCTACAGTTGATGTTAGTTTCCTTTAAGATGCTTTGAAAGTGACTAGGCTGACCACATCCACATTCTGAAATATCGTTTTTGAGAACTCCCAACAAAGCTTTAACCAAAAGAACAGGAACTGACTCATTTTAAATGTGTAATCACTTTATAATTTTTTTTGCCAAAGATAGGAATAGTGAGGACTTAAAAGTAGGAGAACCACATACTAGCACATATACCTCAGTACCACTGACATTTCAATTAAAAAAAAAATGGCTTTTAGCAATACCAATCCAAAATACAGTATGTAGGCATAGGATATTGAGTTATTATACAGTAGCATGTGGAATTCCTATATTTAGCATGTGATAATCTATAAGTTTATGGTTATTTTAGTGATTGTGGATACATTTTATACTGAAAAATGAATCACTGTAATTAAATATATACAAATAAGACTAATAAGAAAGCACACATAGATCTGAAATTAAAAGTTGCAAAAGATAAGACTGAATATAATACTAAATCTGGATATACATGTATATATGTACGTACGTATGTATTTCTTATATATAGAAAGTAAGGAGATTTTCAAACAAATAATTGCTTGTATGTTTGATTTTGTGAAACATTAAGGTCAGAATTAGGAAGAAAAAATTCCATCCATATAGAAAAGTGGAAAGAAATGTCACTTGTTTGTAAGTTGGCTATATTGTAATATCAATTAACCATAAATATCCTTCAGTGGGCAGTCTTGCTCTTTGCAGGTAGTGGTTGGATCGCAATAAGTGATGCAAGAGCAAACAATAGATTACTGATACAGGTAAGATGAGCCTAGTTAGTATCCAGGCAGGTCAACACAGAGATCTAGCAAAAAAAAAAAAAAAAAAAAAAAGCTACTACTTAGGAACATTCTAGAGATTTAAACTAAATATATTCCAAGCAGCAATTTAAAAAAAAGGAATCTAAGAAATCATAGTAGAATCATAAAATTTTTGAAAGATTCAGTAAATGAAAAAAACCAACCAATCCCTCCACACCAACATACTAGCCGTTTTCATTAAAGAAAGCTATTCTGATTTTAATAAAAACGTAAAACAAATCCAGAAAATAAAGAATTGCAAGATGAAAAAAGATATGGAGAAAATTATTTTGGTATTATATATGCATCATATATTTTGGAAATATTAATAATGGACAACAGAATAAAAGCAACAGATATAAAGTCAATTATAACAATTAAAAAAGGAGCAAGAAATACCACAATAAACCAGGTAGCAAGTAGTACAATGTTATAAAAACACTAAAACAATTAACACAATGTTGGATGTATACTCAAACAGATCAAAATATTTCTGTCATAGTTTAGTATACTAAAATATTTTCAGATAGCATGTCCTGGACTAGAACCAAGCAATAAAAACCACAACTTTCAATTGGCTCTATAAACAAACTGCCAGCGTAGATGACAAAATACTAGGATAAAATGATCATGTTGGTTAGTCTTGATTAACAGTCATAGCTTCCTTCCTTTGGATTAAGGGAAGTTTCCTCACCATTTTCAAAGACTGCCCTATTTATAGTGCACTGTAGAAACTAAACGTTACCACAGCAAAAGTAACTGTTGAAATGCTATTTAATGCAGACAGTATCATCGAGACAATAATGAAACAAAAATATTCTCAATTTGCAAGCCTGTTTTTTAAAATGCAATTCCACTAGAGCAGTGCACATCTGAAGAATTGGAGAGATGTAGCACTTATAACAAGTCTCCCTCTAGTTTTAATTCAGTATTAGTGCATTGATCCTTCTATAAGATCAGAATATTTACTGCCTCACTCACATGAGACTAAAATAGGAAGACGTGAGCATTGTAACTTCCCCAAGCCCCCTTTTTAGTCATCTCCCTCCCATTAGTTCAGTAAAATATAAATTGGTATAGAAATCTTTAACAGATTAACAGAGTTGGAAGGGACTTTATAGGTCATCTAATCCAACCCCCTGCCCAAGCAGCAAACCCTACACTATTTCTGACAAATGGCAGTCCAGTCTCTTCTTAAAAGTTTCAAGTAATGAAACACCCACAACTTCCGAAGGCAAGCTGTTCTGTTGGTTGATTGTTCTGTCAGAAAATTTATCCTTATTTCCAGGTTAAATCTCTCCTTGTTCAGTTTCCATCCATTATTCCTTGTCTGGCTTACAGGTGCTTTGGAAAAGAGCTTGACCCCTTCCTCTTCGTGGCAGCCTCTCAAATATTGAAACACTGCTATCATGTCTCGCCTGGTCCTTCTCTTCACTAGATTAGCCATGCCCAATTCCTGTAACCCTTCATGTTTTAGCCTCCAGTCCCCTTATCTTCGTTGCTCCTCTCTGCACTTTTTCTAGAATCTCAACATATTTTTATAGTGTGGTGACCAAAACTGGATGCAGTACTCTAGGTGTGGTCTTACTAAGGCTTTATAGAATGGTATCAGTATCTCACTTGATCCTGATTGTATTCCTCTGTTAATCTACAATTGTTCATAGCAGCTACAATAATTTTCTTGAAAATTCAATATTATTTTGCAAGCAATCTAATAGTTAAGCTGCATATTAACAGATGTCAGGACTGCTTTTTGGATATTTTCACTAAAATGGCCTCAACTATGTTACATAGTATTAAAACTCTTTTGTGTCGGTAACTTTTAATTGGGCAAAATGGTGCATCACAAGGCAATTTTTGTCAATAGATATTTCAAATGGGCTAATTTATAGAATGTGCCTACAAACCTAAACCCATGATTCCCATGGAATTGAAATTTAGCAAATTGTATATGCTTATGACACAAAACTATCATAAATCATTTTGTGACATAATACAAAATGTTTACCTACAACAAGCATATTTTAAAAGTGTATTATATGTTTGGCTATCCATTTCACTTACATAAAAAATCAGTTGTTTTAACACCCCTATTCTAAACATATGCACTTAGAACTTACTAATAATTATCAGTAGGGCTCACTTCCTAAGGCACACCTTTAAATTTAAAGCCAAGGTTGCAGTCCTTTAATTTCTTTATCTTTATCAACAGGAATTATTTCTAAGTAGTCAGCAGGAATTGATAATTGATATAATTTTGATACATTTGTGTTACAGATATTTTATGTGATCCCTAACATTAGAAATAGACAATATTTCATATTATAAAAACACAATTGAAAGATTAGTAATTAATACTGCCAGATTTATTAAGAAAAAGCTAGAACATACCAAGTGTATTCCCAGAACAGTGTTATATACTATCTCCCTTCTGCTAAGACAGAGGTTCCCAAACCCCAGTCCATGGACCAGCATCAGTCCACAGCATGCCAGAAACCAATCCATGCAAATAAACAAAGCCCCATCCTGGGATGCAGGCAGCAGACAAAACCACAGCCCTTCAGATCCCCAGAAAAACCTCTCTCCATGGAGCCAGTCCCTGGTGCCCAAAAGATTGGGGGCTGCTGTGCTAAGAACTAGCGTCTGCTACTTTAAAGCAACCTCTTCTTTATTACCAGCTGGGTGAAACAGGTGTATTACAACCCCAGTTCTTGGCTGCAGTACCAATAAAAAGCCACAAGCATTTCTTCAAGAAGCAGGGCAACAGAAACCTGTAGTTTTCAATTCTGCATATGATCCTGCAGAAGTAATAAAATCTTTGTATACTCCTGATGTTTTGGATTTCATGTCTCAGAATTCATGACTGTGCTCCAAAGGTTGATAGAAGTTGGAAGGCACAAAAGAGAAATCAATTACTAACAAGGACACCGCAATATAGACATAATAAAATTTTAACATTTGCAACATAATAAATAAAGCACATTAAAATTTACTGAATGCTCGCAAAATTTAGAAGAAATTACTAAAATTGTAGTTTAATACAATTTAATACAGTAGAATAACTTATGCAGACTAAAAACAATATGGTTTTCTAATGGTAAATCAGAACATTCTTCATTTTATATGTGGAATAGACTAATAAAACAAAGTACTGTATATTCCTACAGTAAGTACAATTTGTATTATATATATAAAACATAATTCAAAATATAACTATGGGCCAGAATTGTAAAAGGTTTAGACTCTGTATTAACTGTACCAAGTAGATAATTTTTAAAACTAATTTTAGAGTTTATTTCATGATGTAAAAAGAAAATCTGTATAATATTAGAACTCTAATGGCCTTCTATTTGTAACCTTCAGTTTTGCAAAATGGTGCATCAAAGGACAATTTTGAAATCAATGTACTTCAAATAAGCCAAGTTAAAAATGCATCCAAAATCTGGGACCCATGACTTCCATGGCACTGAAATTTGGCAAAGCTGCTCCAATACCATGGTGCCACAACACCGTGGTCAGTTGCAGTTATGCGATTGCCATTTCTAATGCTACTTGCTGCTTCAAAGAAAGTCAATGTGGAAGGCACAGAAAGTCGTAAGTCATTCCTTCCCACCCTGCTTTTTTGCACACTTGTAGTCATTCTCTTTCTCTGTTTGTTAGGAAATATCTTTTAAATGATGACTCAATGAGTAAAATGTTGTCTAGTGGTCATTAATGTTTAACTTGTACTGAAAATGTGAGGATCCTACTATATTTAAGATACTTAATTAGTTTAGATTCAAAGACAGTTAGAAACACCTAATCCCACCGAAATCAATGGTCTTAAAGTTCCTGACTGTTTTTCAATCCATTAATGACAGTAGATTTATCATAATTTATATGGCCTACATTAATAGACAATACTAATAAGGTAACATGGACACTTGCCTATCTTACATGCTAAGCGTAAGGAACATGCTAAGCATAAGGAAGCAAGTGAACAGCAAGTGAAATTAAGAGGCTGACAACAACTTATTCTTGAACACTATATCTAGAATATACTTCTTGATAAGAAAAAGAATGTCCCTCCCAATACCAGTTGAAGTTTTGGTCTGACCTTAATATTGCCCTTATCTCTTTACCTTGTTGAAAAAGAACTCTTAGATCCTTCATATGTAATGCTTAAAGGATAAAGTTAAAAAATGGTTCTAGTCAACAGATAGTTCAAAATTACTGACATTATACTTAAATCTCTTGTAAAATAATTTTTAAAACTAGTGTTTTACAATACTGTTTTTTAACTCTTGGTAATAAAAGTCAGTATAAAGTTATCTTCATAAACATATACTCTATTTGCTACAGAATGTCTCAAGTTGCTTTAAGAAGGTAGTCATGGCAATTAAAAAGCACATTCACACAAGCTTGTGTTAAATTTAAAAAAAGTTGTGGAGTTGTTACTTTTCAACAGAAGTGTAAGTAACTTTAATGTAAGTGTTTATACTAGAGAGTTTTGACTGTCCTAGTAGGATATGTGAATAAAATGAACCATCACCAAATGTCTGAAAAAAATCTGGGTCAGATTTTGTGACCTAGACCTCTGTTATTCTGAGGACACTTCCCAACAGGTACTGGCTATTATCTGTAAATGCCCAGTTATATGTTCTACAGCTATATAAAGGTGAAGTGTCAAAGTACTATATAGAAATAAAAACCTGGTGGTGTATTTTAAAGTGGTTCCAAAGAGATTTAACTATATCTTCTCCAATTTATAAATATAAATGGATATTCTCTAATTTGATGGATAATTTCATTGGGAACTGGCTGAGAAAAAAAAACAAATTATGAGAAGACCTTTAAAAAGTTCACCTTCTATTACCACAGATAAATATCTACATTTTAAATAGATTTGAGATGTTGAAGACAAGTAAACACATTCCACCTTTTTTTTTTTTCAATACCAGCAATTCTTTGACATCATTTGATTGATCTTGTCTAGGTGCTGAAAGCTAAGCAGTATCAGGCATGGTTAGTACTTGGGTGGGAAATTTCTAGGGAAAACAGGGCTGTAACATTGGAAAACATCCTGGAAGAAGGCCAGGCTAAACAGCCTGCATAGACATGTCACCACTCAGGAAAGTTTATGATTAGCAAAGAATGAAAACTAAACCTCCACATGCTTATAAAACAAAAGCCCATTTTCCTTCTGATCTTACCAAGTACCCAGATGAAACAAAATTAGTATTTATAATGAAATCACCTTTTCAATGTTTTGCATGGTCAGGTAAAAACATGACATGAGAGGGATATTTCAATGTACAAGTGTAAACATTAAAAAGCACCGCAAATACATCTTAGTATAATTCTTATTTTACATCTTAGATTTCTCACTTTTCAAAAATAATAGCTGGATATTTCTAAACAACAACTGCTTTTTTCTCATTCAAGATTATCCAGATATAATTTTACATTCTAAAAATTTAGAACGTATAAGGCATAAACTGAAGGTTGCTTAAATAAGAACCCCTAACTTTTATGACAAATGAAATATAAAGCCTCCCCCCAAATTTTCTTATATCCAGCAGGTATCTGTTCCCAGGTGTTCATTGGACACACCTTAGCTACAGTAAGAATTATTGCCAAAGTAGAGTTCACATTCTTTCCAGTTTAATAAGGAACAGAGTTGTTTAAAAAGCATGCTTATCTGAAAGCCTATTTTTTTATTGCTCTTCTCATTAAGAACTTCCTGTGTAATTTTATATAATATCTGCATTTTTTTGTGAAAGAATTATAACATTTTTAGGAACAAGAAAACAATTCTGAATGGTAGATTTAAAAAAACTTCTAGCTAGAGAAATTACAGAAAAAAAGCTGACTTCCTCTTCTACAGTGTTTCAAACACCACAAAAGCTTCAAACGTAACAAAAGCGACAAGCTTGCTATCAAAAAATCAATTTAAACAAAAAAATGAATGAATGAAAATAAAAAGACACCATTCAGAAGTTCATTGTATTTTTCCTGATTATGTTCCTATTTAATTTTATTGACTGCCCACGAATTGTTTCCTCTATTTGCTTCAAGACAATGATTCTTATAAGGAAAATCTGTAAAGGAGCAAATTGAAGGAAGCATGACTAATACCCAAAAATTCATATTCTCTCTTGGATGTGACAACTTTGTTTTAGAAGATACATTCAAAAATCAGAATACTCTGTAACAAATTTTCTTTGCTACTATATGTATTGTGCATGTTTTCCTAAATTACACTCTATTTTAAAAAATGGAAGTTGTTAGTAAATATAAAGATTAAAATAATTATGTCAGAAAATAGTTATGGACCTGAGTTAGTGAAAAGTAATATTTTTAAAACTAAATCTCAGAAAATTATAGACTAATATTTAAGTTTCTAACAGTGTATCTCTATAGTATTAGCAGAAAAGGAAACAATTCAAAAACCATGCTTGTTTTCCAAAAATACTATTTAAAGTTTCGCTACACAAAAATTTTATGTCTCCTAACTGTGAAAATAGAAACTCATAAATTTATAACAGAGAAAGCAAAATAAAACCATGTCCTCTTTTTAAAACATTGCCTTGAATCATTATGTTTTCTGTCACTTTCATGCCTCTTAATAATTGAACTATCTGTCCAAAAATTTCAAAGCAAACTATTTCATTTAATCTAAACCAAAGAAGTTCAGGAAATTAAAAGAACTAGAATGCTTGATTTTAATTACATTATTATACACACTACGGAAAATCTAAAATTCAGGACATTTTTTTTTTATGCATTCTGTATTAAGAGATGATGTATAGCAAGAGCCGATATTGTATCACACTTACCCATTCCCAGTAAGCCACACTTCCTGGTGATGCCTTTTTCAGCTTCCGTTAACAGTTCTTCACTGTCATAGTTACAGAAGCCAAATTTACAAAACACTTTTTATAGAAGGCAAAATGAAAGGTTTCCCCCTACAGACATGTTCCAGTGCTGATAAAATATCATCTATGCTTCATTCCTGTGATTAAAAACAAGAAAGAAAAACTGTCTCAGTCAAGTTCTCGTCAAAGATTCTCAAATACAATCCATACAAAGGGGGTAAGCAGCAGTGTTAAAGTGGCAGTTACCAACTCCTAGGAGATACTCATTAATCCAAATTGGCAGCATCTGGTTTTTTGGTCTACCACTTGGCTCAATGGAGCCCACACAAGTGTTAAAACTTTATCACATGCCGCTGAATTAATCGTGGCTAGCTTCAGCATTTTAACCTTTAGTAAGTAAGCAGTGTGAGTAAAGGTTCTAACTTCAGGGCAGGGAGTTCTTATACAGAGCCACCAATTAGCTCTGTAAGAGTTAGCCAATCACTGGCTGCAACTAGTGGCCTCTGTCACATGATAGGGCAGTCCTCACTACACAGAAAGATTTCTGAATTAGCTGGGGTTACGCAAAGGACATTCATTGGGAGGGGGAAGCAGCATTACAAACCAAAAACGCCCAGTCTCTCTTGCTAGTGCTTTAAAGCAGGAAATTTGCTTGCTCTAGATACATTCAGAGCCATATTTCGGATATGGAAAAATTAGCTAAAGCACTTAAAATCTTGCTGTACAAATCAATGTATCCCTATTTAGGATATTCCCTTTTTTCCAATCTCTCTGCTCATTTAATTAGGCAACATTTCTTATTCATGTAAGAAAACAAAGCAGTTCAAAGGACAAACAGCCTCAAGGAAAAAGAAAATTAAACTACCATTTAGCAAAGTAATTAGCTAATATGTATGGATCCAGAATCAAATATAACCTTTCCCCCCTGCTTTTGTAAAATTATTTGCAGAACACATAATCATTTCATCTATATACTACTATTCCTCATGTATTAACCCAGAACAGCAAGTTTAACATGGTATTTTAAAAAGTATTTCTTTATCCCCATTCTCAATTGCAAATAAAATTCAGTGCTTTTTCAAAGACCAGAATTACAATATATAAACCTAAACATTTGAATATTTTATGTAATAATTACCAGCATAACCTGGTTGCATTATTTGTTTTGTGAACAACTTTCACTCTATGTCTTCCTGCTGCTACAATCCACCCATCTCAGTTTATGGACATGAAACATATGCCAGGACAAACCATTCAGGATGACTCAAATTGCTTCACTCCTAAGGAACAGCAAGGCTCTTTAGTATGGAACAGAAGAACCCCCTTATAAGTATGACTCAGAGGTTCTACTATATAGGGAGGGGGACTCTGGATTATCTTGAAAACTTTGAAATGGCAAAACAAGAATGCAGTATTCTAGATTAAGCCAGGGAGGCATGTCCTGGAAAGTCTGGAATTCACTCTAGAGTGCAATGTGCCACTACCAGGGGCGGGCAATTATGGTTTGTTCATGACTCGTGGACTTCAACTCCCAGAATTCCTGAGCCAGCCATGTTGGCTCAGGAATTCTGGGAGTTGAAGTCC
>JAEANM010024516.1:0-11139 GCA_017656035.1 Myanophis thanlyinensis
GCCCCTCTGCAAGGATGATATGCAAATTCACGAAGCGTTCTGTATTTTTGCACAACTATTGGTCTGAAATGGTATAGGGAGTTGGACTAGAAGACCTTCAAAGACCCTTTCCACTCTCATATTCTTTCTCCTCCTCTTCTCATACCATTGTTAGGAGGATCAGGAAGCAAGAAAAAAAACAACAAAAGGAAGTTTCTAACTGATGGACAAGCACTTCTTAATGAAAGGTGTTTTCCCTGTGTAAGCCTGAGGTTCTCCAGCCTCCAAAATTGGTTAATCCAGTTAACAGCTTACCAGCTCAGATCTCCTTACCAGCATGGTTGGCAGGACACAGTCATAGTAACGCTGTCAAAATTGCCATTTTGAAAATACAAAGTTGCTAACTGTGTTGTTGTTGTTGTTTGCAATGGTATCACACATTCTTGCACTAGAAATGAACTTTTCAAGGATGCAACAATGGATCTGGAAAGGAAGGGGAGCTTTTTAAAGGAGAAGAGGAAAGGTGGCAGTGCCCTGATTTATGTAGACCGCTTATTTTTTCACTTTCACTTTTTCTCAGCAACAAGACTCTTCCTTACATCCCCTTTGCTGATCCCCATCATCTGGCCAAGGCAACTTCAAAGAGTTCTGACTCAAATGGATACTGAGTCACTTCCAAATATCAGGTCATTGAAATGAACGGCCAACAATAAAACGACATTCCCAGCAGAAAAAATGCTTGACACCAAGTTTGACTCAACATCATAGAGTAGCCCTTACCAGAGCAAGAGTCAAGCAGTTTGATTCTCTCATTGAATACAGACAATTCCACATTGGAATTGTCAAATATGATTTGCCATATCTTGAGAGAATGTGGCGTTTGTGGAGTACCAGAAATAGAGTCATTGCACTTGTCTTATTCAGGTTTCAATTATATGCTTCAGCGAGGGCTCAGTACTTACAGAACCACATCTTGACAGAACCATAGACCTGGGACTCTAGCAAAAGATTGTTTTATTTTCTTCAGGGCAGAAATATCTACTGTATGTTTAAGTGTATAGTCAGGGCTGTCCAACAGACAACAGGTTTTCTAGAAAGCATTGCGGTTGCATGCAAAAGTGGTGAGTTGAATTCACATAATCGCATACTGTTTTTAAGCTCTAAGACTCATTTCATTATATATTTTTGCATTCTATTTTGCCTTACATTATTTTAGCTTAGTCTTTTTATCTATATTTTATCTATCATATTTTAGTCTATTGTATATCACCACAGTCCATTTTATTTCATTTCTCTGTCTCTTACCTTATCTCATTTTATTGCCAGTATTCATACTTAGATATGGTTAACTAATTAATCAATAAACTACTACTACTACTATTACTACCACCGGTACTACTGCTGCTGCTGCATTGCTGATCCCTATCTAATGCTATGTCCACAGAAAGCAGAAAGCAAAATACCAGATAAAGGGCAGAAAAATCACTTTCTCCGCCTCCCCCCCAAAAAGTGATCACGTTCCTTGCATGGAAGGGTTTCAGTGTGTGAGAAAAGCAACACCTAGGAAAGCCATTGTCCAAAATCACAATGGGCTTAAAGATGACAGAGCCTGTAAGAGGGGAAGGAGGCAGAGAGGAAGGAAACAGAAGAAAAACTGTTGTAAGTAATTCAACTATAGACAGCTGAGCTGACAGACTCTGAAATGATAGTTCCAATGGGCACCAGACATCTCCATTCATCCCCAGGCTTCAGAAACTTGCTTTTTCTTCATCTCTGAAAGCACCATGTAAATAAACTTTGCAGAAAACTCTTCACTTTGGTTTAATATCATGTGTTTTAATTAGAGAGATTTCTATCTCTCTAACTTTGAAGCCTATAACATGTATGCATGCATGCACACTTTGGACTTCTGTCTACTACAAAGACAAGGCCCTGCAGTTTTTGTAACCATTGCCTTCTTCCTAGGGCTAAAAGAAGTGACAGGTCCAAAGTCACCCAATTCTCTTTGTGCCTAAGGCAGGACTAGAATTCATGGTGTCCTGGTTTCTAGTCCATTGCCATCAACAAGTATGCCAAAGCAGCTCTTTCAAATATTGTACTATTCCTCATTTCTACAGTCAGAGTGGGGCCAATAATTAGGTGAGTAGCTGCCTCAAATGTTTGTTTGTTTGTTTGTTTGAATTTGTTGAACAATAACAGTAAAAATGGATAGAAAAATAAGAAAAATAACAAAATACAATGACAGGGACAATGGGCACATTCGTGCACTTATGCAAGCCCCCTCTATTGTCTACTTAGGTATGGTGTAAGGTCCATGGAAGTCAATTCACGACTGAAACTATGAGAATTTGTAGCAGATACAACTGAATCAGGTAGAGCATTCCAGACTTTGACAACTTTATTACAAAAGTCCTGTTTCTTACAGTCGAGTTTGGAACTATTTACATTGAGTTTAAAGCGATTGTCAGTGCGTGTGTGATTGTGATTGAAACGGAAAAAGTCATTTACAGAACATTACTATGCATAATTTTATATGCAATACCTAGGTCTGACCACAAGCGGCGCAGTTCTAAGTTAGCCAAACTGAGAATTTTGAGCCTAGTAGCATAGGGAATTTTATTGTGTACAGAAGAGTGCAAGACTTTTCTCGTGAAGTACTTCTGGACCTGCTCGATACTGATGTACTGATATCAGATATATGGTGGGGATTCCAAACAGTTGAACCCTAACTCTAAGATTGGTCTAGCATACGATTTATAAGCTCTAATTAACAATACAACATTTCCAGAAAAAAAACTGCGCAAAATTAAATTAACAACTCTTAATGCTTTTTTGGCAATGCTGTTACAATGAACTTTGGAATAGAGATCATGGAGTTTTCTTGTGCATGATTCAGGTCCAATATAAATATGCGGTTCAACTAGCCATCCAATCAGCTTTCTTATTTCAAATAGTGGACTTTAGAGTGGGCTACTTGTCTACAGCTGAAAAAATCTGCATTGCCCTTCAGGAGCAGAAAAGAATTAAAATTCTCTGTATTGATTTGGTGCCACTTTTTTGCCTGCCAAAGATGGCAGTTTTAGTCATGTGATTTTCTTCAGACAGTAGAATATCTCTCCATCTTGTTTTCCTTAGATGGTAGAATATCTCACCATGGTACCCTGACAAAAAAGAAACTCTAATTAGAAGAAGGTTGTGAATATCTGGAAGATGAAGAAAAGTTTGCTTTACATACAAAATCTTATGTGAGTTTGAGAGAGAGAGATGAGAGAGGATGAAAATGTTTGGAATAGGACCTGGAGACCAGATAGCTGCTTGGGGGCATTCACCATCTCTCAATTCTTCTTCATCCCAGAGCTGTTATTAGGATAAAATGAGGAAAACCACCATCTTATCTTGTTAAGAAAAGTATGTTTTAGAACAAGGGTCACCAACCTTGGCAACTAAGACTTGTGGACTTCAACTCCCAGAATTCCTCAGCCAGCAAAAGCTGGCTTAGGAATTCTGGGAGTTGAAGTCTTAAAGTGGTCAAGGTTGGAGACCGCTGTTTTACAACATACTATAGGTAGTCCTTGACTTGCAACCATTTGTTTAGTGACCATTTGAACTTATAGCAGCACTGGGAGGGGGGAAAGTACTTACAACCAGTACTCACCCTTACAAGCATCCCAGCATCCTCATAGTCACATGATCAAAATTGGAGACATGTCCTGGAGTCACGTGATCACCATTCGTGCCCTTCCCAGCCAGCCTTGGACAAGCAAAGTCAATAAGGCAAGGGAATTTCCTTAACAACTGTGTGATAGACTTAACTGCAATTTCACCTAACAACTATGGTAAAAAAAGTGGTAAAATTGCAAATGACTCACTTAACAACCACTTTGTTTAACAATGGAAATCGTGGGGTCCTGGCCACAATCAATCTGTAATTGATTGATTACCTGCCATTAACTTTATGGAAACTCTCAGTAGCCACATAGATTTTCTTAATCTTAATCACACAATGCTCTATATTTAAATTGAAAAGCATTATTAGTTCATTCTAAGAATGAAGCAAGAACGCTCTAAATTTAAATGAATTTCTAGTTTCTATTTCTTTGCATGGCAAAGAAGGCAAACTTAACCTCTTGTCAGTTATCTTTCTGAACTGCATTGATTGACATTTTAGGTTGCAAGATATTAGGAATTAGTCTTTTCCTCTTTCACCTTTAGAGGTAAACAACCTGTGAGTGGAACAGTAAATGAAAGAAAGTGACAGAAATGTCTGATGGAAAGTAGACTTTCCTCCATTTCTTAGGCTTCCCAGAATGTATTTTATCTATAGGGAAGAAATTATGTATGATGTTAGTCTTGCCTTTCTGCCATCCAAATTACAAATGGGTGCTGTCGATTTGCATTTTGATTGTGCATGGTGGTTCCATATATCTGATGAACTGATATTAAAACAATTCTTTTAAAAAACATACTGATTAAAGACACATTGATGCTGCTATTTTTAACATGCCTTTTCTGCTGTAAATCATGGTTTTAAATTCTCCTTTCATAAGGCTATCATAATACTATCTGTAGTGGGGAGAGGGAAAGAAAAGCTAATCCTCCAATTATTTTTCCTTTTGGTTTTTCTTCATCTTTTTTTTTTGTACTCTTTCAAATGACTTTACCAAAAAAAAAAAAAAGAGGGGTAACTAATCAAACTTTCTTCAATTAACTTTATCTTACGAAATAATCAAGGTGCCCTTTCCTTTTGCAATCATAGGATCCCATCCCATTGAAGCTTATAGCTTACTTTGTATCTGTTGCCTACATTGTACATTGCTGCAGTTTATGGCTCTTGAGATATTAATTCAAGAAGTACAGCTTTAGTCTTCTCCCCAAAGCTTTGCCAATCATTATTTTTTTATAATAATTGTTATGTGTTATTTTAAATGGAAGATCAGAGCCATGATAGATTAAATGGGAAGTCCATGTAACAGTGCTGGATTTCAAATTTTTTTACTACCAGTTCTGTGGGTGTGGCTTGGTGGACGTAGCTGGAGGGGTCATGTGACTGGGTGCTTAGTTTCTGTAAGCAGGGCAATAAAGATTAGGATAAAAACAACACCGGAATATTTCTTTCCTGCCTTCCTTACAGGATTAACCCTGTAAAGTGGGAAAAAAAACAAAAGATTTCTTCTAACAACCAGTTCTACGAACTGCTTAGAAAATTTACTACTGGTTCTAGTAAACCTGCTAGAAACTGCTGAATTTCACCTCTGCCATATAACACAGTCCTGTGTTTTCCCACTTCCTGGACCATAAACCAAGCCTGGGCATTGTTTATATCTATTCTTCTGTGTTTTGGCTCTTTTGTCATTGGAGCTGTTTATGGCTTTCTCTCTTTCTCAGTGCTTGAGCCATGGTGGCACAGTGGTTAGTATGCAGTACTGCAGGTTAATTCACTACTCATTGCAGCAGTTCAGTCCTGACCAGCTGAAGTCAGACTCAATCTTCCATCCTTCCAAGGTCAGTAAAATGAGGACCCAGATTGGTGGGGGCAAGTCACCCAATTGGTGACTCTGTAAACCGTTTAGAGAAGGCTGTAAAACACTGTGAAGCGATATATAAGTCTAAGTGCTATTGCTATTGCTTGAAGGAGGAAAAAATCTGCAGAGCCGAATGAAAAAGGATTTGCTCCTATTATTTGTGTTTATAGGCAGTCCTCAACTTACGACCACAATTGAGCCCAAAATTTCTGTTCCTAAGTGAGACGGCTGGTAAATCAGGTTTGTTCCATTTTACAACCTTTCTTGCCATAGGTGTTAAGTGAATCACTGCAGATACGTTAGTAAGATGGTTATTAAGTGAATCTGGCTTCCCCGCTGACTTTGCTTGTCAGAAGGTTACAAAAGGTGATCACATGATTGCGGGACTCTGTAATCATCATAAATATGAACCAGTTGCCAAGCATCTAAATTTGTATCAGACCCTGGGAACTCATGCAAAAAAAGTCTGTAAAATCAGGCTTACTGAACAGCTGTCTTACTGAACAATGGAAATTTTGGTCTCAATCATGGTCAGTTGAGAACTACCTGCATCATATATCTTTACTCAATCATAATTCTTTTCCATCAGTGTCAAACTCATTTCTATGTTCTAGACCAGGGGTCTCCAACCTTGGCAACTTTAAGACTTGTGGACTTTAATTCCCAGAATTCCTCAGCCAGCTTTACTGGTTGAGGAATTCTGGGAGTTGAAGTCCACAAGTCTTAAAGTTGCCAAGGTTGGAGACCCCTGTTCTACACCATGTCCAAAGACTAAAGGAAAAACCATTGGTTTTAAAAATGAAATAAAACATAAATTTAAGATGCCATCCTAGAAAAAGGATGTTTGTTTTTTTAAAAAAAGTCATTTTGTGCCTTTGTTGATATCCAAAAGAACTTTTTTTATATGGTTCTGCAGAGTTACATGTATCAGAGTATCTATGTCCTTGGAAAGTTCATGACTTCTATAAAACTTAAATGCTGGTTTGCCAATCATATAGGCTAAATCTTCATATTTTCGAGTAAAAGATAAAAAAGAAATGGTAGAAAATGGTAATAGACACATTGGGAGCTTCCACTTACTGCTGGTATTTTGCATACTGGAATGTTTACATAAGAATATTAAAAAATATATTTATTTTACAAATCTTCATAATCCCGCTTGCATTTTTGAAAACTGCAGCATGTATAATGCAGTTAGGACTGAACACTGGTGCCAAGCACTGGAAAGCAATAGGTAAGCTTCATGAATAAATAAAAACTAGGCCTTATTTAAACTGATTAAACATACTGCTTACCAAAGCTCAGTTTTAAAGAACTATAACATCAAGTGATATGTATTCCAGTCATTTTCTATTTGGCATATTTCCATCTCAGCAAAGGAGGTAGTTCTGCAGATCATATCATGATGGACCACACTTTTGTCATCTATTTTTATATGGTACCACTAGAACTGGAACTGGTATAGCAATAGCACTTAGAGTTATACACCACTTCACAGTTCTTTACAGCCCTCTCTAAGCGGTTTATAGAGTCAGCATATTGCCTGCAACAATCTGGGTCCTCATTTTACCAACCTTGGAAGGACAGAAGGATAAGTCAACCTTGGGCCTGGTGAGATTCAAACTGCCAAATTGCAGTCAGTCAGCAGTCAGCAGAAGTACTGCAGTACTGCACTCTAACCACTGACCCACCATAGCTCTTTGCTAATAATAATTCTTGGAACAGCTTACATCTTGAGATGACACCTTTAACACCATCAAACAAAACCACTATGGCTTCTCCCCGGTCTTTGGGAAGGACTCCATAGGTGGATAAAAATGTCACCTAGTTAAGTCTAACTAGGACCACCTAGTTAGCAGCTGCAAGAACATTACACAGTCAGAATGCAAACAACAAATTAGCAACAATGGTGCACTGGAAGACCTGCAAAAAATACCATTTGCTTGTGAGGAAGAATTGGTGGGACTACAAAACAGGCAAAAAATGGATAATGAGGAAGCTGAAGTGTATTACGATTTTAGAATTCAGATAGACAAGTATCTGAACATATAACACTCCAGACTTAACAATTATCAATAACAAAGACAAAAATATCTGAATAGTGGATATGACAATACCTGGAGACAGTAGAGGAGAAGAGAAAGAGCTGGAGAATAATCACAAAATACAAAGACTTGCAAACAGAAGTAGAATGACTGTGGCAAAAGAAAGTAAAGGTGAGGCCAATAGTAATAGGACCCATGGGCACAGGTGAAATTCAGCCGGTTCAAGCTGGTTTCGCAGAAATTGGCCCCGCCTACCTGCCCAAGCCCTGCCCATCCACCTGAGCCCCTATTCTTGCTTATACAAGCTCTGTTTTTTTTTACTTACCTGAATCAGCTGTTTTGAGTGTCTGCGGAGCCTTCCTGATGATTCCCGCTGCCTCTGAAGCCTCTAAAAGTCGTTTAAAGCACCGCACTGCAGCATGATTGTTGTGCATGTGCACGCACCGAACCAATAGAAAAACCAGTTGGATTTCCCCCCTGCCTATGGGTGCAATCCTAAAACATCTGGAGCATCTCTTGAACATCACCAGCATTGACAAAATCACCATCAGCCAATTGCAAATGGCAGCTTTGGTTTGAATAGCTTACATCCTCCAACAACGCCTTTAACACCACCAAATATCAACTGTCCCTATGCCAGGTCCTTCTGAAGGTCTCAAGAGATGGACTAAAATACCAAATCCAGTATGAACATCTGGCTGACTCTGGAATTAACAATAATATTTCTTAAAGAGGGAGAAAGAGGAGAAATTAATACTCAAGAATTAAGTACTGTATGGGATCAGCAATGTGGAATATGGTAGACTTTTCCCTCACAAATATCAATATCAAATTGTGCCTGAAGATTAAAGCTGTTTTTAAAATGTCCTTCTATTGTTTAAATTTCTCCTAGCATCACTGTATTTCTTTAATCAGTCTTATGGCGAGCTTTGCTAGAGTTTTCCTTTTTAAAATTTTGTCAAATATGACCTATACATGCAATTATTATAATTATGTCTAAGTATATAATTAAGGTAAATACATGTAATTGCCATATTGTAATATGCAGTAATCTTGCAACTGTTCTTTTGAGACCTTGCTAGTAAAATTGTTGGCAGCACATGGATTGGCAGTCTTCGTTAACACATCTATTAGCTGTGCTGGCTTTTTGACTTTGAAATAATACATGGATTTAATCGATGTTATAATGCAGCATCTTTCAGAAGTGCCATTGAAAGGCTTCTCCCAAAGTAACCAGATGTTTTGAAAATCTCTGTCAAGTTAACATTTTCCTTCCTTCCTTCCTTCCTTCCATCCATTGTTTCTTGTTTCTTGTTTCTTTTTCTTTTATCAGAGATCTCAGAAATACGAAGTATTTTTTGAAAAGTTTCAGTCACACAAAATTTGGCTTTGAAATATAAGCTCAATTATGTATTAGTCAGGGATTTAGAAAAGCAACACCCATTAATATCACTGCTGGTTCTATCTCAATGATGTGGTATTTTTGGCAGAGAGCAGAATGATTGAATTTAATGAAGGCTGAGGAGAATTGTAAAATAATTCCTTGGGCAGAGATTCTTCTTCAAGTAGATATAAGAATAAAAGAATTTGGGTCACGTGGCTTTCAGCAGGGCTACTCTACAGGTAGTTCTCAACTTACGACCATAACGGACCCCAAAAATTATGTTGCTAAGTGGGACATTTGTTAAGTGAATTTTGCCCCATTTGAGGACTTTTCTTGCCACACATTAAATGAATCACTGCAGTTAAGTTAGTATCATGGTTGTAAAATGAGTTTGGCTTCCCTATTGACTTTGCTTGTCAGATGTTTGAGAAAGGTGGTCACATGACCCCAAGAAAGTGCAATTGTCATAAATATGAGTCAGTTGTCAAGCTTCCAAATTTTGATCGTATGACCATGGGGATACTGCAACAGTCATAAGAGTAAAAAATGGTGATAAGTTGGTTTTCTCAGTGCCATTGTAACTTTAAACTGTTGTAGGTCGAGGACTACCTGTAGTATAATCTGATTTCATTATGGCAGGAGTGGGCAATTGTGGCCCTTCACCACTTGTGGACTTCAACTCCCAGAATTCCTGGGAATTCCAACTCTGGAACTCAGCATTCCCATGGCTGGCTTGGGAATTCTGGGAGTTGAAGTCCACAGGTGGTGAAGGGGCCATAATTGCCCAACCCTGAATTATGGTAATTGTAATACACATTTATCTAAATATTAGCAAATTTGTCTTACGATACCTGGATGTGCGTGTTGTACAGAAAGCAGTTTAGTATAGCATTTCTCTTAAATTTTTACATGATTTACATGATTTTCTTTTGGCAGACTAAAGCTGCTCATAGAACTTTCATACTTTAGCAAAAAATGGCTGCACATTATGTTTGTTAGTTTGAAAAAAATTGGATCTAAATTGTGGATCTATAGCAGAGGTGTCAAATTCATGGTGTCACAGCAGCGTCGCATGACTTATCAGAACTTTTTCCCCCTTTGCTAAACTGGCCGGGGCCGGGGCCAGCATGTGTCGCATCCAGCTCGTGGCCTGCGTGTTTGACAGCGTTGATCTATATCTTGCATTACATTGGATTTCTGATGATTGAGAACAAAGCAGTGTGACATACTGGTGCAGATGGCGCCGGAAATGAGTGCTCTGAATTATAACATTTTACAGTTGGATATGTATCAGTGTGGAGATACAGTTGGATATGTATCAAATGTGGAGAAGTTAAGAATGTGATTAGTAAAGAAGACATCCCAAAAGAGAGACAAAATTGAAAGGTGGAAAGAACCTTCAACAACCATCAATCCCTGGGCCAGGCCTGTGACATGACCCCACTGCTGGAATTTGGTGGCAAATTGTCCAATTACTGAAACACTGTTTTGCACTGTTTTTCCAATATTAGCCTTCTAGGTATTTTCGTATACAGCGAAAACCAAATAAAACTAGCCTTCTCAAAAGCAGGTCTTCCAGCTCTAACCATTCACCTGTAGGCAAAACATCATCATCATCATCATCATCATCATTCATTCATTAAACATGAAACTCAAATCAACAGAACATTCAAAAATGTGTCACATTATTGACTGGCACTGATGGTTGATACAGGTTGTTGCCAGCATTCTAGGTATCAACCAAGTACCTTCTCAAAATATATGTTTTTCCAAGTAGCACAGTTTTTTGCAGTTCTGCTGGTTTTATTGCAGGAAGCTGCAATTTCTTGATGTACTCTGTAAAATTCTTGGACATGGTGCCAAGTCCCCCGAGGACAATGGGTATCACTGTCACATGTTTCATCCATCATCGGGTGGTTTCGATGGCCAGGTCGCGATATTTTGTGATTTTTTTCTAGTTCTTTTTTTTCGACTCTGGCGTCTCCTGGTATAGCAATGTCAATAAACTGTACACTTTGGTTATGGATGACTATTATTATTGTTATACACTTTATTCATTAAACATGAAACTCAGTCAACTGAACATTTAAAAATGTATCACAAATATTGTTGACAGGCACTGATGGTGGATATGGGTTGCTGCCAGCATCCTAGGTATCAATCTGTTTATTATCAATCTAGTTATTATTATTATTATTATTATTATTAT
>JAEANM010024517.1:0-11139 GCA_017656035.1 Myanophis thanlyinensis
AGTTATAATAAATAAATAAATAAATAAATTTAATTTTTTTTCAAAAAAAAATTCTGATTATTTTAAACTTTCATGTTAATGCATCACCTGGAAAAATTATCTAATGTTGTTCAACAACTGTAAAATCAATTGGCTCTTACTTTACTAAGTTAACTCTAGGCAGCTTGGCAGATCTTAGAACGCCATACAGTATTTTATTCATTAACTAATGTCAAGTTACAAGGGGGGGGGCTTCTAGGTAAGCTAACAATAACTGATTGCAAGATGAGAACTGAAAATGATATATAATTGTCAATTCACTGTTGCAAGTCAAGGATAAGAGTATGTGAACATGTGAAGCAGTTTCAGTTGAGTGGGTGGTTACTTCCAACATCATTTGAAAAAATATTTCAAAGGTTTGAACAAGTCTATTCAATAATATAGTTTTAATTAATTAGAATATTTTGTACCTGTCTTTCATTTAATTCATTTAATTTTAAAGTGATAAATGATAAAAACTAGTTAAAGAGTATATTATCTACACAGAATTTAGGTATACAGTTAGAAATAAAAACAGTTCAAACAAACCAAGACCTGCACTTTTCTATTACAGATCTCTTTATTTTATACCACATTTTTATTTTATACCCCACAGTATTTTTCAGTACTTAGGCAAGAATAGACAGTGCTTAAGGAACCTTTGCTATATCAATGACAAACCAGTTTGTCAAACTAGTTTTTAATTTATTAAAATCAATTTAGAAATTGATGTATATGAATATGATGAAAATTTGGTGAAGAACTGGGCTATAAAACCCACCAATAACATCTTTCAAATTCTTAATTTGTTTTATGTTAGCACTAAAACAGTGCTAACATAAGGGCTTCTGTATATATGTGCAATCAGACATCGGCGAAAGGGGAAAAAATTCTATGCTACTTTGTCTATTCAATGATCATAGATAAGTACTCAAATTTAAACTTAAATTTAAAATAAAATTAAGAGAACAATAGCAGAAGGACACAGATGTCAATTGTTCTCTCATTTATATTTAACTGAAATATTTAAAATGGATAAAAAGTCACAAAGTTTGGAGCAAATTTAGAATTTGAAATACAATTGTGTACTGATGAATATGCAATTGCTAAAATGTACAAACTTTTGTTGACGTTTTAAATACAAGAACAGGCTGAACAGTGTATGATAAAATGGTCTAAGAATTTTGGACATAACATACACAAGGGAAAATATGTAATTAAAAGGGTTATAAATTTACATTGTGTCAAAGAAAATTTTTATAAAATGATATATTGCTGATACATAATGTCAGAGAAATTATCTAGAGCAGTGCCCCCCAACCTTTTGGGCACTAGGGACCAGCGGCTGGGGCTTTCCTTGTTTGCACGGCCCAGTTTCTGGCATGCTGTAGACCTGTGCCAGTCCATGGACTGGTGGTTAGGGATCCCTGATCTAGAGTATATAAAGGCACTTTAGATATATGTTGGAAATGTAAACAACATGTAGGAATATTGTATCCTTTTTGGTTCACGTGTATAAAAGCTGTAACAATGGATCCAAATACATACTATAGAATAAAATAACAGAGTTGGAATGGACCTTGGAGGTGTTCTAATCCAACCCCCTGCTCAGGCAGAAAACCCTATAGCATTTCAGACAAATGTTGTCCAATTTTCTTTAAAACATGTTTGCTTTAATGTTGGAGCATCCACAATTTTTGGAGGCAAGTTGTTCTCTAATTAATTGTTGTAATGATCAAGATGAACTTTTTTACATTTTACAACCAAAACTGGATGTGGTATTCCAAGTGTGGTCTTACCAAGGCATTATAAAGTGGTATTAACACTTCATGTGATCTTCATTCTATCCCTCTGTTTATGCAGCCTAGAACTGTGTTGGCTTTTTTGGCAGCTGCAGCACACTGCTGGCTCATATTTAAGTGATTGTCCAGTGACCAAGTACCCAAACTGCAAGGGTGTGCATGCGCCGGATACCCAAAAACCAGCTGGCCAGCAGAAAATGGACATCACAACACCAACAGCTCTGAAAGAAGCGAGATCTTTTCCTTTCATAAGCTTCCATTTTGTTGTTTTCAGGGAAAATTCTATTTTCCTGCAAACAACAGTGAGAAATGCCATGGAGAAATGCGGTGGAGCTGAGCTGGGGCGATGGCATGCGTGTCCAGTGAGAGGGCTCTGAGTGCCACCTCTGGCATGTGTGCCATAGGTTCACCATCACTGCCTTACAGGAACATGTATGAAACATTATAATATGAAGAAAAATGCCAACTAAAACTAGAAAAATGAAACAATTGATACAAAAAATATAAATGAGAAAGGATTTGACTGTTTTTTGATATTTCTAGGTTATATCTTTACATACTTTTTTTCAATAGACCAACTATGCTTTTACTGTACTGTTCTCAATTGTTAGTTCCTCTATTTTAACAACTGTGAGCCAGTTTTGTCTAACTCAAATGTGTTTTTCATAATTTAAAGGACTTTTCCCTAAATTTTGACCATAGTCAAAAAGAATCCCCACTTTTTTCATGTATATCATTTTTGGTTTTCATGAAGCTTTCCCAGTTTTGAATAGTTCATAATGTGTTGTAATAAAGAAATATTCTAGTCATAGCAATAATACTTTTCAGAAGACTTTTTTATAGATCTATTTTTAGCAATTATATTCAGTTGGTAAGCTGCTAAAGGCAATTTTATCTGGACTACTATGAGCTACTTTGGGTTTAATGCTATGTCAGAAATGTTAACTCTCCAAGTTAACAGCAAAATCCAAGAATGGGTTTAATGAGAGACTAGGGCTTTATATCTTGTAGAAACCTCTCTCTTATTGCTAAAATATAAAGTGCAGCAATAGTATCATTCTCATCCAAAATGCCTTTCTTTTGAGATTCTCTGAACATTTGAGTTATAATTATTTGAATTCCTTCACATGTCTTACAGTATTCATTAAAGAAAAGGACAAACGGAAGAACAGGGACTTGACTGAAGTCACATAAATCATTGAGCTCAGCTGGGAATGTTGACAAAACCCTTCTACTATTGCTCCCAACATTAATGTCAAGTAATGCTAAGCAATAGTACCTTATTTTCTTTGCCATCCATCCCTTATCAGTCCAATACAAGATTTTTGGAGTTTCATTTCTCCATTCCTCACCCTCCAAAAACATACAAATTAATACAGTTAATCTGTCATGTAATTAGTAGAGAATTATCAACTTTGGTTTATTTCATTTATTATACAAAAGGACGCATATTTTTTATTTAACTTCTATAACTACACCAAACATCTATTTCTACTAAGGTAGTCCTTGTCTTATGATGGTCAGTTAATGACTGTTCAAAGCTACAACAAACAGACTATTCATGACTCCATGATGTTCTGACTACTGCACCCTCATAATCACATGATGTCATGTTGCTTAGTAACTAGTTTGCATTTATGATTGGTTGCAGAATTCTGCAGTTATGTGACTGAGATCTGTATTCTTTCTTTAGTTTTGCAGCAGAAATTCACTTAACATCCATGTGATTTTCTTAACCACAGTGACTCACTTTACAATTATAGTAAACACAGTTGTAAAATCAGGTCCAGTATTTGTGGGGATCTGTTTAGACTTAGAATCACTTTATTGTAACTTTTAATGTACACTAATTGGCAAACATTATAATGAAATTTTGTTGAATAGAGCTCTCAATGGGTCACCACCTCCAATATACACTAGATAAATATGACAAATAAATACAAAATTATGCATATATTGCATATATCCACATATATATGACACAGAGAAACAACACAGTAGTTCAGGTGTATACCTGTATATGGCAAGAATGACCACAATAACTTACAACCAAAATTTAGAGATCAATTGTAGTCTAGTGTCAAGGACTATCTGTATCGCTATCTCTCTACACAGACACGCACAGGGGGGGGGGGGGGCAGGCTTTTAATAAAAATGTCCAAACAAAAAAGTGAGTTTTGCCACATTTTATGACCTTTCTTGCCATGTTTATTAAGTGAATCACTGCAGTTATTAACATGGTTAGTAACATGGTTGTTAAGTGGAATATGGCTTACCATTCTTTGTTTGCCAGAAATTCACAAAAGGTGATCACAGGACTCCAGGACATTGATCCAGGATCACAGGACTCCAGGACATAAATATGACTCAATTGTCAAAGTCTGAATTTTGATCACGTACTGTGGGGACCCTGTTGTAAGTGTAAACAACTGTCATTTTTTTCAGTGTTGTAACTTCAAGCAATCACTAAATCAACTGTTGTTAGTTGAGGGCCACCTGTATATAATAAACCAATTTAGTAATAAACCAATTCTGCATTCACACATTTTGCAGCAGTTTAATAAAAATGTTGATAAATTTTGCAGTGTCATTTAGAATTCTGCTACAAATAGCATGAAGGATTTCCACAGAGTAAGATATTTATTTAATTGTCTCTTGGAACTTTTTAGACTAAAAGTTTTTTAGATCTTTTTAGACTGAAAGTTTTAGACTAAAAAATCTTTAAGTTAAACAATGGCAGGCAGAAAATTTACTTCTTAAAAATGTATAAAATAATGCTTTTTATTTATTTTTTTAAATCTGGCATGTTTACAGCAGTGCTAGATCCTTTCTAAAAATATATTTCCACTTTTTCTGTTATTTCCTGAAATAATATGTGAATTATGCCCTAATTCTCAACAAAACTACTACAAACAAGGGCATTATATTTTTCTGGAAAGTACAACAGAATTGACAGACATTCTTCTTCTATTTTGAACCTGATATAGAACACTTAGCAGGTTCTAATACCCAGTTAAAAGCTAAACTGAAATAAATTTTCACTTGAGTGGTAGCACTCACCAATTTAGTATGTATTAAGTACATAATTCAGAAAAGAAATAGGTATCTTCTCTGAACTTTGACACAGACCTACTGTATATAATCATAAAGACATCCTATCTATGAGGATCTTTGTCTCATAGCACGTATTGTTCTTTCCCAAAAAACAGAATAAGATTAGATAATCAATGATCACTACTATTCTATGGCAAACTGTGTTTGGAAATATGTTCAAATTGTAGTAATTATTTCATATAGGCACATGCAGTTGGATAATCTCCAGGAAAATTCTATATTATGACATGACATCTCATGACATCTAAAACATTCTTTTTTTTATATTTTACTATGTTTGTTGCTACTACAGTATCATTTGTAATTAACATCCCATGTAACAAAGACCTGCAAACTGATCCTGAAAAATGTCTAAGGCTATGACAGATAAATATATGAAACAGGACACATTTTTGTACTATAAAATAATGTAAATAATTATAGAAAAGGAAAGAAAAATGTTTCCAAAATAGCCTTGTCCTTTCCTAATATATTATAGAAAGGTAACAAAAATTAAATATATAATGGAATTCAAACAAACTAAAAGAGAAAAATTGTAGGCTATTTTTTAAACAAAGAATTCACAATTCAGTCACTTTATCGAAGAAAGAAATAAGATTTGAATGAGTAAAATCTTTTAACATATTTCTATAGAACGTAATAATAATTTTACAAAAATGTTACTAGGTAACCATACATTTTGGTGCACATAAATAGTTTCATTCCTAGTATTATTTGGGTAAGATATATTAAGGTGACCATATTTGATAGCCAAAAAAGAGGATGGGGGGGCGGACGTGGTGGGTGGTGGGGGTGGGGGTGGGTGGTGGGGTGATGGGGGGGCAGCGGTGGCAGGGCTATGGGGGGTGGCAATGGGGGGCGGGGTGCTGGGGGGTGGCGGCGGGTGGTGGGGCGATGGGGGGTGGCAGTGGCAGCAGCGGGGGAGGTGGGGCCATGGGGGGGTGGCAGCAGGGGGCGGTGGCAGTGGGGGGTGGGGTGATGGGGGGGCATCGGTGGGCGGCGGCGGTGGGGGGGGTTGGCTTCCCTTCGCCGGAAATTGATGGCATTCGATTGCACTCTTGCTGGATTTTTGATTGCACTCTTCCTGGAGCCTCTTGCTTTTCTCCATTTGCCCAGACATGATGTCGCCACTTTTACGTCCAGTCCAGGGCATCCGGGTAAATTTATACAATTTATAAAACCCGCCCGGACGCCCCGGACTGGACGTAAAAAGAGGACATGTCCGGGCAAAAGAGGATGGTTGGTCACCCTAGATATATATGATTGACAATGAAATTCTAACATCTATACAACCCTTTTACCCATTGCTATTTACAAGATTGAGGGATTCATGCACAAAACGAGTTTCGTGCTTCTTATAAAGAATCCTGATTGCTTTTATTCAAAAAGGAATAAATCCTAACATATTTTTCATAAAGAAATGAACTAGTCTCTAATTTTAAGTCTTATAGTGCATTCCCTATCAGTTCTTACAAAGTAGCAGCAATCTTTCTATTTACAAAATTCAGCAGCATGAAAAGCAATGGCAGATAAGGCTATGGAAAGAACCATTTTTATCTGAAGTTTATTTAATTATATTTAAAGATTTGTATGTTCTTATTGGAGGATTCTCAGTGATGTGGTGCCAGATTTCTTTAGGACTCTGGTTTAGCCATAAATGGCCCATTGCTCACCTGTAAAATAAAATATTCACTGTCACAGTAATAGAAGTTGAATATCTCAGTATTGCCCATAGGAAATTATTGGAATTTATTGGAATTATTGGAATCAAAGGAAAGGTGTACAAGACAGTAGTGAGACCAGATATGCTGTATGGGTTACAGACTGTAGCAGTGAGAAAAAGACAAGAGGCAGAGATGGAGGTAGCAGAGAGGAGGATGTTGACGGTCTCTTTAGAAGTGACCAGGATGAACAGGATTAGGAATGAGCACATCAGAGGGTCAGCTCAGGTCAGCTGTTTTGGGGACAAGGTCAGAGAGGCCTGATTGAGATGGTTTGGACATGTGCAGAGGAGGGAGAGTGGTTATATTGGTAGAAGGATGTTAGAGATGGAGCTGCCAGGCAAGAGGTCAAGAGGAAGGCCAAAGAGGAGATATATGGATGTGTTAAAAGAGGACATGGCTAATTAGGGTGAGAGTAGAGGATGCTGAGGATAGAGTTAGGTGGAAACAGATGATTTGCTGTGGCGACCCCTAATGGGAACAGCCAAAAGAAGAAGAAGCCCATTGGGAATTATTATTACTATGCAGTCATTAAAAAACGAGTATCATTGAATAAAATTCACTTACAACTACATAGATAAATGCCTACCATTTCTAGCTGTTCTGGTCTAAATCATGCTCTTTTGAAAGACATTTTAATATAGTCCAGGATCCAATTTATCCATCAGCACAGACATTTATCAATCAGCACAGTACATAATTTGTCCCCTTGTATCATATGGCCAAAAGATGTAAATTCTTGTTTGTTGATCACCACAAGGAGTTTTGTTTCATCCCAAATTATTTGACTAGTTCTTTATGCAATCCATGATTGTACTAACTCTCACCTAACACATAATGGAAAGGCATCTATGTTCTTTCTCTTTCTCATGGCCCAGTTTTCAGTGCCATATATTACCATTGCTTTGTTGCCAAAGTTTTTATCACGAAAACTTATCACCAACTTTCATGAACTATCTTCCTTTATAGGATGCCTTCTTTATTTCTCCACACACTATCCATCTTTACCTAGTCTTGAGTCCTAGAAAACAGAAGAACCTACTATCTTCACTATTTCACCAAGTCTGTCTATTGATATTATCTTTGTCTTAATATTTAACAATTAACCCAGATTTTTATTATGGTAATAGGCTTTTAAAATTATTTATTTTCAGCTACCAATTTTACAGGTGTCCATTTGTTAGCATTTCAATATTCAGTATTGATTCTAGATGTCATAACTTTTTAACCTTTTTGGGGGGGGAATGGGGATTCAAGTCACTCTGTCTTCTGACAACTATTTTGGCAATTCTCTGCAATTTTGAAAATTGTCAGCCTCTGAATTTCTATTTGAAGCTTGTATCTTATCAGCTGCCATTGTAATGGGGGGAAGCTTGGTATTGTGGGTGGGGAAGCAAGCTGGAGTCTGGAAGCCCATGAGAACAAATATGGAGGCATGCATTCACAAGCGAAAATGTTTACGCCTAGTCAAGGCCAACAATTCCAGGACTGCTAATGGACATTAACACCTGCAGATGTATTCCACATGACACAAAGAGGGATGAGGATTGGATAATCATCCTGGGTCCTGGGTGGGGGGGGCTTGGGAAAGCTTTCAATATGTAATTTCCCCATGGATTTCCTCAGACCTTGCTTTACTTTTTCTGCATTCACTTCAAAATCAGTAAAAGTACCTGCTCTCTAATTCAATGGAGTCAGGGATTTTCTTTCTTTGGCTTTGAAGGAGGCAGACCTGACAGAAATAGTTTGCCATTTGCCTGCATCCTAGGACTGAGAGAGAATGACTGGCTAAAAATAATTTACTGCCTCTCCCTTATGTTCTACCATATATTCCCACTATAAATTATAGCAATACAAGGTTAATATGTATTGTCAATCTTTTTCTTGTACTGAATTATTCTGTTTCTCCAAACTCAATTCTTACATTAATTATTTTTCACTGCAAAGTTCCACAAAAGAATAATTAGGTCTTTTTGCACATGCATTAGCATTAAAATAAGATAAATTAAACTTCTGTTGTCTATTTTAAATAACTTAAAATCTTTGTACCTGCTCGGCTAGCAATCTTAATATATGCATCCAGGGGCTTCATTTGAATGGAAGAGTTCTAGGAAATCCCAGGACTATAACAAGCCTTGAATTTTTTAAAATAAAAAATAGAAAACAAGAAAAACATCAGACGATGAAAACTATTTCCATATTGCTGCCAAGAAAATTATATGACTAAATCCACATAGTCCAGGAGTTGAACTTGGATTTGAGAAATCTTCTTTTAATCTCCAATGACAGTGAGAGAAAACAAAATCTATTTTTTCCTAAATCTTTAAGATGTCCATACAGAGATACACTTCACTGAAAATAATTTATATCTTTATATAAGAACATAATATATATCCTTATATAAGACCCAAAATTATTTTCTTTTCAGCCCCAAAATAAACACCCAGGTCTTATTTTCAGGAGGTATCTTACTGCTTACCTTAGGACCATTGCAGCCATGCCTCACATGCCCCAATACCTGTTGCACCACTGACTTCGCCTGCGGTTGCGTGGCTCATTGCACTCGTGGCAGGATGCCATGAGACTCATTGCACCAGTGCTTCTGCTCACAGCAAGACACACCCTGTGGCTTGTTGTGCCATTGTGCATGTAAGCACTGGCACTGGCACAATGAGCCTTCTGTCATCCTGTGGCAAGCAGTGACACTAGCATGATGATATACAGTACCTTTGTTCTGCAATACGGCTTTGTGCTGTGAGTGTGGCATCAGCACAATGAGCTAAGGGCATCCTGCCATGAGTTACAGCACCAGAGTGATGCACCACATGGCATCTGTCCACAAGCAGCTGCAGAAAAAATCAGGCAGAGGCACAACATGTGTCAGGCCATGGGAGGCCTGGCTGCGGTGGTCCTAAGCTAAGATGATGTGGGACGCATGGGGAAGCTCATTCCCCTTCACTTGATTGTTACACCTGCACCTTGCCCCACTTCATACAACAAGATGGTGGGCAATGCTTAACTAGGAGTTATTTTGGGGGCAATGCCAAATTAGATGTAGGCATAAAAATCGGAGTAGGACTTGTTTTCTGGATAGGTCATATTTTGGGGGGAAACATATGAGCTATGAGCTATGTTCAGAACACATTTTTATTGGAAAAACCTATAGGTTCAGTTCAAGTTAAAGTTGGTAAAAGTTATTTTTATCACAACATTTATGAATGATTAATCTTCCTAAATGTATACAAAACTCTGGCTTCAAATATGATATCTAATATTGCATGTAGTTAATAATATCTTTTTATTAGTATGTCAGTTATAAATACCTTTCTAGTATATTTCTATGAGTTCATCATATATTTTCTACTTCATGTGTTCAATAAAGAAATTTGGTTTGATAAATTATTAATAGGAAGTAATACTTTCCAGTCAAAATTTAATTCTGCATTGTGATCTTTCCAAGGGCAGGACACAGATATTTTCACGAATGAAGGCAAATATACCATTTTTTAATTGGTTGATTGAGGTGCTGATGGCTAGCTATTGTCTATTGTTTCCTTGTGTGGCCAAGACCTTGTCTCCTAAGGACCTGATAAGCTGCTGTTCAATCATCACTCCTGTTGACTGACAAGTGACACATTTCCCAGGCTTCAATCATTTCTCTGGCCATATTTGTACCTGCTCGGCTAGAAATCTTAATATATGCAAAATTGAATATATGTCCTGGTTCATTACAATGTGAGGCTGCCAATGAGTTCAAATCTCCTTATCTGACTGCTTGCTGGTGTTCTTGCAATCTGGTGGTTAGCTTCCTCCCTATCTGTCTTACATACCCACAAGGGCAATCCATACAAGGAATATGGTGGATTACATTAGAAGCAAGGTTCTTGCTGACATCATGGTGAGATTGGACATGAGGGGTGAGTCTCCGTGCTCCCATAGGTGGGCTCCAAAAGGAGCCAAAGCTGCCCTGTAGGGGCGGCAAAGCAAAGAGGGGTACCCTGAGAGATCGTGGAGGGTTTTAACCAGTGGTGGAATACAACCAGTTTTGCTACAGGCTCGATGTATGCACATTTTTAGAGGGGGTCACACTGATTTGTTAAAGCAGTGATTAAGCACTTTGAGAATTTTAGAATTGAAAGGAAAAAATCAAGGGGAGAAAAGCAAAAAACTTAAAATTACAAAAAATTGGACTATAAATTGGGCAGGCATTGTCTTGGAGAGGCACTTTAAAATGCTGGAACTATTTCCTTAAAAAACTAATTTTGTTTATACATTTTGAACTATTTTTCAATTAAAAACCAGATAACAGTGAAACTGAACTGAGAGTGCCACCTACTGATGAAAGGAAGTACAACATATTTCTAAAACCCTGGAAATTTTTTGACAAGAATATGTTATATGCATCTATGACGTGACTATTAGAGATTTAAATGTGGGAATAAGAAAGATATTTTCACTAAAGTGACCCCTGAATGTCATAATAC
>JAEANM010024518.1:0-11138 GCA_017656035.1 Myanophis thanlyinensis
CTCACCCCAAAACCACGGATGATCTCACCCAGCGGTTTCATATATATATTAAACAGCAGGGGGGAGAGAGCCAACCCCTGAGGCACCCCACATACTAGGGGCCTCGAAGTCGACCTCTGTCCCCCTGCCAGCACAGATTAGTTTATATAACTATACCTTTCTCAACTAATGAAGCCAAGGATCATTTTTATGTAGAGGTTTAAGTTGTCGCAGGTCTGATACCAGAGGTGGGATTCAACCAGATCGCACATATTCGCTAGAACAGATTGTTAAGCAGTTCTGAGAACTCCTGGTTCAACTGGTTAATTAGGACAGAGAACCAGTTATTAAATTATTTGAATCCCACCACTGTCCAACACACATCTTAAATTTTTCAAGGTTGAAAAACACTGTTGTAAAGGAATAATACCCAGATTCACTCTTCATACAGACTTTGAAGTCACATAATCAGTCCATCCACAGCCTTATGTTAACATCTACCCAATTATATTGTAGCATCGATATTGGGAGCTTTACCATTTTTCAGTATTTTCAAGAAACATTCCACCATTTACTGCATTTGTTTCCATTTTATCTCTGATGTAAATTTTATAATATCCGTTTCTTCACTGCATTTTTATCCCAAATCACTTAATTGTTGCAAAAATAGTTGCACAAGTTAACATACTGTTGATTACACCCTAATAACATGAAAATAGTTGCAGTATGGGACATTCCTACAACGCTTATTAATCAGCATTTAGAGTTATAGCTATTTGGAGCTATTAACCAACCAGATGCTGCTCTTCAAATTCTAAAATATACCTGAATCGTTAGTGATATTTAGCTCTTCAGACAGAATGAAATACAACAGCAACTATTAGCTGTTGATAGTTGACTAAAATTAGCTTCATTTCTACTCATGGAGGAAGAATGTTTATATTATTCTTTTCATTTTTCATGATGGCACAGGAACTATACAGCTGCTTTAGTTCTCTCTCCTCTTCCATTCTTTTAATATTGTTTTAATGGTATAGTTCTTATTCTTCTCCTTTATATCCCCCTAGTTATACTCATCAATGAGTTTCATTTTGTTTCATTTTTTTTATTTTCCTTCATCCCATTTTTTAGAATTAACTTTATCCCAGGAAACTAATCTCTGAAAAATCTTGAGTTTTTAAAGGAGAAACAGCTTGAACAAATTCCTGCCACCCAAATCCCAGAAAAACCTCAAAACTACTATAAGAATGACAAGTAAACACTGACTGTGGATTGAATCTCAGTATGTGGGGATGATTTATTCACCTCAAATAACCCACTTGTCCTAAGTTTAACAGGAAATGAACCGGAAGACCTATAGAGCTATAAAAAATGAGCCCTCTCCTTGGAAAATAGACCCTTTGTCAAATAACCTACTGAATAGCTCCATCACAAAGGACCTGACCAAGAATTTAACAGCTGCTCAACCTGATTGCTGGAATTGCTGGCAAAATAGTGGGTTTTTTTCCTTTTTAAAGCTGACACTACATTTTCAGCCTATCTGAATCTTACAATCATTGACAAAAAAAATATGATGCTACATACAACCTTTTTAGTCACTCTTCTGACTGCTGGACAAATGAAAAGCTATTTTTATACATGGGGAAGGGGTGATTTATTGCTCCTTGGAGAAACTAAAGTGACCACAGATCACAATGGAACACACTTCATCCTGTCTGATGTTTCATCTACTGTAATTTCTCTACAACCAACTCAGATTGAACTTCTTGTTAGAAACAACATTAGCAACCGACGCCAATAGTCAGCCATTCTCGCTTTGTGCCAGTTGCTATGAGAACTAGTCTCCATAGGGAGTCAGAAACCACAGAATGGCTTCCTAAATTCATTAACTACAAAATTTTAATTAAATTCAAAACTTCAATTATTCTGCTCCTGCTACTCAAAATATCTGGAGTCCTTTTAAATATACTTGAACATCAAAGTTTGGCTTTCTAACATAAAACAAAGGTGCTGTGCCAAATCTCTCATTCAAACACAATTATTTTCCAAAATATCAACCAGAAGATAAGCTAACCTTGAACACAGATATCTGTGACTTGCTCAAGGACCATTTAATCTCTCTCAGCTCTCTCTCTGTCCTCCCCAAAGAAACCTGGCAAAGTTACCAAGCTACCAAAGGAATTCTCCTTCAAGAGTAAGGTTCTCTGTCCACTTTTGTTCGACTCTAGGGCTCATCTCCATTTTTTGCCTGAGTGAGCCAATGTTGCCTGATAACATTTTCCGTGGTCATGTGGCCAGCTCATGGCTATACGCCAAAAGTTGAAGGAACACTGTTATCTTCCCACCAAAGGGCTACCTATTAATTTACTCACATTTGCATGCTTTCAAACTGCTAGGGAGGCAGGAGCTGGGGCAGGAAAGGGAGCTCATCCCGTTGCACAGCACTCAGGACTCAAACCAGCTTTCCATCTTTAATTTCTGAGTCATCACAAACCCTGTCTTTCGTGAGTAATGACCTAATACAAGTTCTATCACTGTAAACTCTGGTGCTGAATTGCTTGCGAAATTCCTGTCTGCCAACATTCACACTTATACCGCTACCTCATTCTTTTCCTGCTTTGCCTGATCTTCACTGGACTACAGGAGCCACTGACCCACAAACATCACATTCCTCTGCAAAAATGCAAAGAATATTAGCTGTTACTCCAACAGCTGCTTTGGGTCACAGTTCAGCAACAATTCAACTAGGGATGCTTCCTTTATACCTCAAGAAGTCCATTCCAAGTTTTCCAGTTCAAGTATATCAACATGAGATATAACTCAAATACAATTTCTTCATGCCTAAATAATCCTTTTCTCAGATCCTCTCAACTAGATCCTGATCACACTCTAGAGATAGTCTTCAATTTACAACCAATCACTTATCAATTGTTAAGTTATGATGGACCTCCCTGGAAGTACTTACAGTCCAATCTCTAAGCTCTAAAAGCTGCCCCAACCCCCATCCCCCAAGGTTCATGTGACTGCATGTTGGGTGCTGGGCAACCAGCCCATATTTATGGCTATTTGCAGCATCCCATGGTCACATGAGCATGTTTTATGATGGTTCTCCCCAAACCAACATTTACTTCTGTTTTTTGGCAACACTGGCTTATAGAGAACCATTGGTTTACTTTAATGACTGCCAAAAAACAGGGTTGGTCAAATGGTAGACCCATTTTATAATTGTCATGATTTATGACTATGATGGGCAAGGTTTCATTACAGTCATAAATCAAGGACTACTTGTACTGCCAAACCGGATTATAGCCAGTTTCAACAGCCAGCAGCCTTTCTTCAGGAAATATAGAAGCAAGAATTGGTGACTTTGAATTGTTTTATTTCTTCTCACTTCCTGTAATTTGAAGAAGGGCATTCCTAGAGGGCATAACTACCTTGATATCATCCAAACCTTAGGCAATTACTTCTAAGCCAGAAATGTGTACCTTCCTGGATATTACCTGAGTGATCAGGGTTTGTCTTTTATTGATTAATGTGAACATGCCCTCCAAAGCACACATGCCCCAGCTAATTTTTCAAAACAATACCTCCTAGAAGTTATTTTGGGATTCTATGTAGGATTTGAACATTGATTTTAGCTGATATGTTTTAATGCTAGACAAATGAGGGTCTTGATGACAAAATCCCTACATTATTATGCACCAAATGTACAGGTATCTAACAACTTACTTCATCTTGCACATTATTACACGAAAGACAAAGACATAACAAGTGGAGGTTGGGGATAGACTCTTTTAGCTATCCAAATTACTGCAGCTTGCTCAAGAACAACTTAAAGATAATGTTATTTCTGTGCTAAGGACTCTTAACAGTAAAATCCTCAAATTTCTGCACCAGTAAAGAATGTATCCTATCAAGGCCAAAGTGGCTATTTTTAAAATAGCTTGTTTGAAGCATGTATTCATATTACTATCCTGGCTCAGCCTCAAGTCCCTTTTATCTGACTACTGCCTTAGTAGCAGCTCTTACCCCTGCCCTTCAAAGTAATTCCCTCTGCTGCCTACAGATGAGAGCAGTTCCATGAAAATGAAAGCAATATCAGCAGTATTTTGACAGCACTAGTCTCCACCCAAAACAGAAGCTTCAAGAATAATATATCCCTCTCTTTATTTTATTTTTTAAAAACCTTTTATATTCAGGCCTTTCAAATATGATTTTACCAGCCTCAAATTGGAGACTAATTTCTATACTCTATGCTGAAAAAAAATAAGTATTCTCTTCCCTCACCCAAACTGGACTCTAACCTAGTCATCAGGATATTGCCAAATCAGGAGACTTCAAACAAATTATTCAAAAATGAATGTGTTGATTTTCCCTCAAGCAATATAGCCAGCAGGTATGGGAAATCGATAGCTATCCCACTGAGCTAGGGAAAGTATTTAAATATCTCAGCATCTATTTCCACTTTCTGGATATGGCAAACCTGACAGCTCACAGTCTGAGCTTACAACACTGCCTGTGTAGTCATGCTAACCTTCTCTGTATCGTTCCAATTTTAGTATATGTGCTGCCAAAGATTATAAGCCAGAAATATTTTTGTTAGGTATAATACCAGGAAAATATAATAAGGAGAATTTGTATTTAATATTGCATGTTTTGACAGCAGCAAGAATTGTATTTGCACTGTATTAGAAAAATGAGGAAACACCTAGAGAAGAAGACGTAATTTTAAAAAGTATTAGATTGCACAGAAATTGATAGATTGACATTAAAGATAAAAGAGAAGGAAGATATAGAATACTTTCAAAGATGGGATTTATTTTATAAATGGTTGGATAACAGAAGTAGAAATTAGGAGCTGGGAAAACATCATTATGTAAGCAATTGACCCAGACAATACATTGTTCACAAAGCACTTATATATGTTAAATGAAAATGTACAAATAAACTATATATATTTTTTAAAACTGCCTGTGTGGTCATGAGATTAGCCGGCTGCAATGGGAATATATTGCTCCAGGTAGCCCATTAATATCTTCAGTGCTAAGGTGTTGAGCCTACTGTTCCTTGCTGCCCAATTTAATGCATCCTCTGATTACAGTCTTCAACTTACGACCATAATTGGGATCAGAATTTCTGTTGCTAAACAAGAGGGTTATTAAGTGAGGCATGCCCAATTTTACAATCTTTTTAAAACAATTGTTAAATGAATCACTGGCGTGGTTTCGTGAATCATACATGGGTTAAACGAATTTGGCTTTCTCCATTGACTCTACTTGTTGAAAACCAATTGTAGATGGCAATCACATGACCCCAGAAAGCTGCAACTATTGTAAATATAGACTGCGTGCCAAACACCTGAAAGTTCATTGTTTGACTGTGAGGAGGGAGGGACAGTAGTAACTGCAAGGACCCATTGTAAATCACTTTTTTCAGTGCCATTGTAAGTTTGAACAGTCACTAAACAAATGGTTGCAAATCAAAGACTATCTGCATTCACATTTTGAAAGCCATCTGATCTAAATTCATCAGAAGTTTATTGTGGGTCTCTCAATCCAATCAGAATGTGATTTTTTTTTAATAGAATGTGGGTGCCTCTTTCTCGCACCTCAAATGAGGATCTGTCATCTGAAATCCTGGCTAAAACAGACCCTTTGGAGTGAATTGCTGGCCCAACTGACTTTGGTAAATAAGGATACTTTCACTTGGAAGATTATTGCCAACAATTTGTCCTTCTGTGGCTTTTCTGCTGTGGTCCTACGAGTAGGGGTATTCACCCTTGTCACACCAGTTCTAGCGAACCAGTAGTGGCGAAGAGCAATTGGCCCCGCCCCCCACCCCTCCCCTATCCTGTCCTATATCCCCCCCTTTTTTTCTAGCTCAGCTGAATTGCACGGAACAGCTGTTTTTCATGCCTTACCTGGGCTGCATCTGGTAAGTCTAATACTTGCAGTTCAGAAGCCGCACCGCAGCACACTGAACCAGTAGTAAAACCAGTTGCATCCCACCACTGAGTCCTACTATGATTTGGAAAAGACAAATCCATGCAAAAACTTGAGTAAAAGCATCCTTGAACTGGATAAAGACAGATTTGAAAATCCACCCTACTGTTTCAGGGACCTCTTACATACTACTTTCATACACCCCAATTACCACTATATTTCTGCATTCACATTAGCAAAGTTTAATGCTTTAGTTTAATTTAGTTTAGTTTATTGTCATTGCACCTCGCACAATGAAATTAAATGCCATCTTCACTGTACATTATAACTACAAAATAGACACACATCCTTCATATTCTATACAATTGAAAACCCCTGATATTGCATTAATATTGCACTATACATTAGTATTCAATATAGTTACTGCTCTGGGATAGAAACTGTTTTTCAACCTATTTGTCCTTGTTTTTATTATCCAGAATCGTCTGCCAGATGGTAGCAAGTTTACCCCAAATGCTGATGTACAACACAACATGCCCAACGCACAATGTTTCTGCATATCTTCCAACTCTGCAATAATCAGTAAGCCCTGTTTTACTTCATTGCTTTCAGTGTTGTGCTCAGTGTGAAGAGATCAAGCTGATTTGAAATTAAAATTTATTTACTTTTTACCTGCTGACTTCTCCACTGCAGTTCCCAGGAATGAGGCAAAGCTTTGCTCAGTTGCAATGCATTTCTTTCTTATGCAGGTTAAGGGCGCACTGAACTTTCACATCTATCTTTTATTTGCCCTTTTAATTATTTTTATGTTATTCTAGTTTTCATATCTTTAGAGGTTTATTACTAATCCCCTGTATCCTGCTTTTCTTTGTGCATTGTTTTATTGGCCTCTTGCCAATTAATGAAATTCTATTCTTGCATGTTTAGTGTAAATTATCAGATCTGCTGAGCAATTGTGGTTTTTAACAGTGTTGCTGTTCATTATTGGATTGATTACTGTTAACTTTGTCCTCTAGTGTGATTAATCTAGAAAGCCTTCTGCCGTTGTAATTTTTCTTGTATTAATAATTTATTCAAATATTTATCTTTCCTCTATCACAATATTAAAACTAAAATAAACATTAGAAAAGGCTTAATACCATATCTTCTATCAGAAGCATTTTTTTCCCTTTTGCCCAAAGGTGCTTTTTTCTGAAAAAGAAGTTGAAGAAGCTTCTTGGATGAGAAGTGAGACGTCTTCAAAGAAAAACAAAATCCATTTTCCTCTTGAAAAAGAGAAATGATTTGGGAAAACCATGACCTAGATGACTGAGAATCTCCATAGACAATTTTTTCCTTTTAAAAACATCTAATGTTCTTCCCAAGAAATTTGTTTGTGTAACCATCAGGTTCACCCACAGGAACATATAGAAACATAAAGTAAGAAACACTAATAATACTAACAGTTGTTTTTTCATTATTTGCACAAAAACTAATACCATCCCAGCATGATTAGAGATCAAGATTTCTAGTTATTCTTTTATTTATAAATGGGCAAATTATATTATATGAGCAGTGGTGACGCAGCGGTTAGAGTGCAGTACTGCAGGCTACTTCTGCTGACTGCCGGATGACTGCAATGTGACAGTTTGAATCTCACCAGGCTTAAGGTTGACTCAGACTTCCATCCTTCTAAGGTGGGTAAAATGAGGACCCAGATTGTTGGGGGCAATATGTTGACTCTATAAACTGCTTAGAGAGGGCTGTAAAGCACTATGAAGTGGTATATAAGTCTAAGTGCTATTGCTATAAAGATTTGGATATAAAAATAAAAACAGCACTTTGTATCGCACTGTGTATCATTTTGGTTGTTGTTCAATTGCTAAATTGTGTCCAACTCATAGACCACAGCACGTCAGGACCACCTGTCTTCCGCTGTGTTCTGGACTTGTCCAAATTCATGGCCATTGTGCCAATGACATTACTTAACCATCTCATCCTCTGCTTCTCCTTCCCCTTTTGCTTTCAATCTTTCCCAACATTTAGGGCTTTTCCAATGAATCCTCTTCTCAGTTGATGGCTAAAATATTTGAGTTTCATCTTCAGCATTTGTTCTTCCAAAGGATGTCAAGGTGGATTTCCTTTAGGAGTATCATTTTTAGATTTATTATAAAATATACGCACTCATTATGAACTTCTTTTATACTGTTATAGACACTACTGATATTGCGATGTTTGCTTTTGTATTTTTATTGATCAAGAAAGGCCCTAATAAAATATTTCACCTATTGACTTTAGATATCAGCCTAGGCCAGTGGTGGTGAACCTTTTACTTACCAAGTACCAAAAAGTAGGTGCTTTGCGCATGGCATCCGCACTTGCGTGCGGCTCCTCCACCTGCACTGCATATGCAACCGCACCATCTGCACATGCATGCAGCTTCTGCACATGCAATACATGTTTGCTACGCACAGGCACTCACACACACAGAAGCAATTGCATCTGCATGTGCAGGAGAGCTCCAAAAACCAGCTGGATTTCCTGCTGCAATCGTGCACATGCACAGCAGATGCCCAAAGACCGGCTGGGTCTCTACAATCGCTCATGAGTGCACGTGCAATCACATGTGCATGCTCAGCTGGAGGTAAGTTAGCTGACAGCTTGTGTGCCCAGCAAGATGACTCTGGGTGCCACCTGTGGCACCCGTGCCATAGGTTCGCCATCACAGGCCTAGGCTCAAGGACTTATGAGTATTTTTAAACCTTAGTATTTGTCCTATCTGTACAATATGTGCTCCTTTGCTTTCTTTTTTGAGAACTTTTACCCCTAAAGCAATATTTTTCCATATTTGTATTCTGTTCTCTTTGGCAGGGTCAAAAACAGGATTCCAGGTTTGTTATTTAGCATATTTTCCCTTTTTAAATGTGGACTGGTTTTGAACCATGACCATGGTTCGCTTTCATTTCTGCACATTTGATGTATTTTAAAAAAAACAAACAGAAAAATAATTGATTTGTTAGCCAGCAGTTCTTTAGAAGAAGAGGACCATTTCTGAGCTCTGAAGAACTACTGGTTAAGAAAGGAATTATTTTTCTATGTTTTTTTTTAAATACATCAAATGTGTATTTCTTTAGCACTTCAGCACTTTGCTAGATGTGATGGAATGGAATGAGGAGGTAGATTACCAGGAGGGAGGGGGGCATTCCAGAGGATGAAAACTTAGTCTGGATATTATGTGCAAGAGAAAAAAGGTAAAGATGGACCCTCCCTAATAATTCATGGAGAATATACAGTCGATGCATATAGTGAAATGCTCAGTTTGACAAGCCTTTGTAAATGTAGAATTCCTCTTGGAAAAAAATTCCATGTGTTGCTTTTGACACCAAGTCAATTTTACAAAGGGATTGTTCTTAAGGAGGGATGGAATATCAACTGTATATGAAGTGTGCACAAGAAGGAACAGCAAGGTAAAAAAAATCAGCAGTGATTTTTTTTTTTCAAATCATGGAGCATTGCATTGAAAACCACAGCTTTTTTGAACATGCACGCAATGTCAGCATATATCCAAAAAGGCATTGTGATTCTCTGTCCATCATATGTTCAACTTTCACACACCCCTGGGAACACCACTGGGCGTCAGCCAAACAAGGTAGGCCTGACTTAAAAACTGATGCCATGTAGGTCAGAAGTACTTTTATTGTAATAGCTATAGTAACAGAATGGGGTATGGTGGCCTGAATGCTGGGCTTGTTGAGTGGAAGGTTGGCAGATTGAGACCAGTGGTGGAATTCAAATTATTTTACTACCGGTTCTGTGGACGTGGCTTGGTGGGCATGGCAGGAGGGGTCATGTGACTGGGTGGGCAGTTTCTGTAAGCAGGTCAATATGGATTAGGCTAGAAACAACCCCAGAATGTTTTTTTTCCTGCCTTCCTTAAGGATTAACCTTGTAAAGTGAAAAAAAACAAAAGGAGGTTTCTTCTAACAACTGGTTCTCCGAACTGCTTAGAAATTTTACTACTAGTTCTAGTGAACCTGCTAGAACCTGCTGAATTTCACCTCTGATTGAGACCCAAGTACAGCGTGATGGGGTGAGCTCCCATTACTTGCTCCAGCTCCTGCCAATTTAGCAATTCAACAGCATGCAAGTGTAAGTAGATAAATACGTAACACTTTGGTGGGAGGGTAACAGTGTTCTATATGCCAGCCACATGACCATGGAAGTGTCTTTGGACAATGCTGGATTCCAACATGATTCTCCACGATTGTATGAATCACATGCACTTTTCTCTAGCAGCAGCCAAGAAGAAATAATAATAGTAGCACAACTGCCCCAAAAGCTGTTAGTTTGTGTAACCCCAAAATTATGCAAATTCATAAGGGATAACAGTGGCTGAATATTTTCTCTCAATTCTGGTTATTGGAGAACAAAAGGCATGAGGCCACTCTTACTGAGGTATGAGGTCACTATTATTGTCATTAACCATTTGACTTACTTACAGTATATCCTGTCTTTCCTCCAAGATCCTAAGGCACTGATGGTAAACCTTTTGGAGACCGAGTGCTGAAGTCTTGCTTGTGTGCACACGCGTGTGTGTGTGCGCGCATGCGTATGTGCATGTGCACCGGAGAGCCAAACACCCGCAGCTCTGCAGTAAAGCAACTGACATCCAGGAAGCGAGATCTTTTTCTTTTGTGAGAAGTTGGAATTGATTGACTTCATTTTTTTTTTGTCCCACAAACTTCTGTTTCCCTGCAAACGACAGTGAGAAACACCACAGAGCAATGCGGTGGAGCTGAGCTGGGGTGACGGCGCACATGGCCACAGGGAGAGCTCCGAATGCCACCTCTGGCACATGTGTCATAGGTTTGCCACCACTGTCCTAAGGGGTCCACTCCCTCCTCTCATGTTTTGTCACAAGCACTCTATCAGGTAGATTGGTTTGTGTAATACTGACTGGTCTAAATTCAGCCAGCTTTCATAACTGAAAATAAAATTGACCTTTAGTTTCTCCTGTCCCAGTCCAACTATTTACTATTACACCTCACTCGCTCTCGATTGCTGTTTGGGAATTTCCCATTGGTACAGTTGACAGTGTGGGACTGGAAGGCTGATTGAGAAAGACCTTTGATTAGGGTGACCAACCGTCCTCTTTTGCCCAGACATGTCCTCTTTTTACGTCCTGTCCGGAGCGTCCGGGCGGGTTTTATAAATTTTATAAATTTACCCGGACGCCCT
>JAEANM010024519.1:0-11138 GCA_017656035.1 Myanophis thanlyinensis
ATTCAGAGAGTGGGAAAACCCTGTTCTCTGATTGGCTAAGGCGCGCCATTCGAAAGGGTATAAAAGCTGTCAGAGTGGTTGTAAATACGTTCTTATTATGCTTGTGCTGTAAATAAAGAGCTGTTGTCACTTCCACTACTCGCATCTAGCCTCTTATTCACAGAATCAAACAAAAGGTTTGTATAAATACATTAAAACAATATTTTAATGTTTTTCTCTCAATTTTTCAATTCAACATGAGGACAGCAGAAAGCATTGGCAGTTATTTATTAAATGCACTTATATATACATTGCAACAGTTCACTCAATATTTTTATACATTGAATAATTGCAGATAGTGCTATTAGACCAGCTCAAGTGATCTGGATAAAAGGTAAAATTATAGGATAGGTGCCTAATAGCGCTAAACATGCATCTTTCTTATTCTTCCCAATATTTGGAAATAGCTTTCTAGAAGAGATGAAAGAGACTTTTCAACTTTCTTACCAGCTCATTCTGTCTCCTTCCAATAGATAAAATTATCTATTAAGAGCTAACTTCTTTAATTTTATATACAATATCATTGTTACAGTGACAAATGTTTCTCGAGCATCTGAATTCAAGTTCTGGCAGTAAGAAACAGCTAATTATTGTAAATATAAATTATACTATCTCGGAGAAGAAAGAATCAAGGAATATAAATCCTTTTATTGCAGTCATTATTCATGTAAATTCCCAGATGATGTTCAGTGACAATCTCATCATCTGTCCATTGGCTCTGTTGGATAAAGACTGTAGGAACAATAGCTCAACAACATCTGAGAACTCACTGTAATAAAGGTTGGGTTGTGCAAATCATTCTGTGGGGTATTTTATTCTGAATCAGTTCTTCAAAGCTACAAAGCAACCACAGCTGGTCATCCTGGCAGAAATGTCTTCTAGGCATGCACATACATGCACAAAGATCTCAGGAGGCTTTTTAAGCATCTGTGCCAAGCCTGTGAGCAACTGCATCTGCTTCACAGCTCAGTGAGCAGATCCAGAGAGGGGCGCTAGATCACTTATTCTAATGAAGTCCTAATAAATTCTAAGCAGTTATATCAAATAAATGTATTTTGGTAGCTCAGGCACTGACCATGAGCTTGGGATCTCAATGTTCTCAAATTCAGACTTCAGAATGTCCAATGTTGGGGAAAAATCTTTTCTTTGAAACATTGAAAAGATGCTGCCATTTTTCTATCAACCCAACCCAAACATCTTGAATGATAAAAGTAGCATAGTGCTAACACTGATACAATGCAAGCTTACCCTTTCTTTATAATAATTTTATTAAAAATATAATTACAGTAGAAGCTAAAAAGAGAATAATTAAAAAATAGAAAGTTCAGAAATAAAAAATAATTTTATTAAAATTATAATTAAACTAGAAGCAAAAAATAAAAATAAATACATAAATAAAAATAGAAACTTCAGGAAATTAAAAAAATAGAAAAAATCGGGAGGGAAAGAAAAACTAACAATATAACAAAGAAAAAGAACAAAAATATAAAAAAGAATAACCTATCCCTTCACCATGATAAGTATAAACAATGTTAGTAACTTATCACCTTCAGAAATACATTATATCTCTTTTAACTTTGATCAAATAAACCAACTTCATATTCCTTTCCTTTATTTCTAATAATCTTAATCTTTAATATCTTTAAAATAAACAACTTCTTTTCTTTCCATTTCTTCCTTGTCGCTTCTCATAAGATTCTTCAAAATTTGAACAAGCCTCTTTTGTAAACCTAAAATAAAAAAAAAAAATATCCAGGTCACTCTCTGGATTTGTTATTTATAACCATCTTAATTATTTAGACCTTGTCCAATTTCTTTGTGTGTCTTTTCATTTTCCATGTTATTCTGCCATGTTTAATTCCACCTTCAAATCAATGTCAATCTTGTCATCTAAAACTTGTTCCCTTTCCATAGCATCCTGTAAACACCATCTACCAGTGATGGTGAACCTTTTAGAACATCCATAGCATCCTGTAAACACTCTATACCAGTGATGGTGAACCTTTTAGAGACCAAGTGCCCAAACTGCAAGTCTCTTGCATGCATGAGACACAAAGACCAGCTGGCTGGCCTGAGACAGGGCATCACAACACCGGCAGCTCTGCAAGAGGCAAGATCGTTTGCTTTTGCAAGCTTCTGTTTCATTGTTTTCAGGGAAATTTCTGTTTCCCTGCAAATGACAGTGAGAAATGCAATGGAGAAACATGGTGGAACTGAGCTGTGGTGACTGCATTCATGCCCACAGAGATGGCTCTGAGTGCCACCTCTGGCACATGTGCCATAGGTTCATCACAACTGCTCTATACCATTATTTTTACTGACAGTGCATGCTACACTGCTTTTATATGTACAGTGCAATGTTGCATGTGCATTCAAAAAGTTGAAGTTTGAGGCTGAATACTTTTTGTCACTTTAATGATAGCAGTTGATTCTACAAAAACCTTTGAATATATCCCTCATAACTTGTAGCCAGCTACAGGGTTATCTTCAATGAATTTATCTAATTTCTATTTAAAATCATTCCAGTTGATGGTTATCCTTACATATTGTGTCATATATTCCAAAAGGATTATTTACAGTTTATATTCAGTCTTTTAATATTCCTACTCCAAAGCCTTTCTTATGTTCATTCAGTTAATTATCCTTTAGAATTAAAAGTATAGATTTCTTCCCAGTTTAATCATTTTTAGTATTCCATTTCCCATTTATTGTGTAATTTCACAGCAGTTAAAATGAAAGAAAGAAATGAAAATCAATTTGCCCATCAGAGCTTTTTGTCATGCTTTCTTTACATGGCTTACCCTGAAGATTTATGAAACTGTTAAAAGGAAATTTTAGCAAGTCATCTGGAAAAATAATATGGAACAGATAACAATAGCTTCTGGAGTCAACTTGCAAACATTTTTTTAACTTATAAAGTTACCAGCCACTTTAATTAACCTGCACTTGAATTTAGTACTTATTATCACAAAGTAGGGATATAGCCTTGAGTTTTCACAAAAATATTTTAAAAAATAAAAAGTATAAACCAATTCATGTCTGTGGCAGATAACTTCGGAATTTTCCAACATGGTCTGCCAGAGGGAGCTGTTGCAACATAATTTAACTAAATTATGTAGTTAAAAAGGAAAAGAAAAGAAATTGCTGAGCTCCACCTCATGCCAATTTTAAAGTGTATCTAGGTATGTTGCTAAGTAATTTGCTTAAGCCTGAAGATTTGCTTAAGTGCCACATTGGAAGCATCGAAACTCAGTTCTATCAATAAGCTCAGAAATAATTTTAGGAGCTCCTCTCTAGACTTCCTTTCTTTATACAATTTTTTGAAGAGGAAAGATTTTCTTCAAGTTAAGTGTGATTGTTTGGCTGCTGATTAATGTCATGGACATGATCACTTTTATTTTATTCATTACATTTATTTGCCATCCATCTCAATCACAAGGTGACTCTTAGTGACTTATATAATGTTAAAAAGAATTAAACAATGGAACAATAAGAATATAATAGGAATAAAATACTATAGAAGTACAAATTGTCAGCTACACATCAAACTAAAAGATGTAGGCTACATGGGGGGATGGGGTGGGGGATGAGATTTGTTGTTAATTTATCAATCAAAATGAAGTTCCACCATAAGAGCCCAAGGCCAACTGGCAGAACCAGTTCTTTACGTTCTTGTGGAAGTTTAGAAGGATGGGAACCAACATCAGTCCTGGGGGCAAGATGTTCCAAAGAACAGGAGTAACAGCAGAGAAGGCTTTTCTCTTGGAGCCCATCAGTTGGGTGGGTCAATCATACTTCTTACCAGGACAATACAATGCTTATGTCAAGAAACTGTAATTAATACTCTTTTTTCTCAAGACTAGAAATTAAGATGCATCTTAACTAAAATTAGACTTCAGAGTGTAAGCTGACAATGTTTTCAGGTACTGGTCACAAGGTATGGACTTTGTATAATGCTACCAGAACCAAAAATTAACAATGGCTGAGATTAAAAGATCTTCACATCTCATAAGATTTTGTATATCTTATTCCTGAGATCTCATGTGATCTAATATGAAAACCTTGAAATTTTACATATATTTTGTCTGATATTTTGTGAGGTTTCATGTAGCTCTTTTACGTGTATTACATCCATAACATAGATAGCAATGGGGCTTTACTTGTGCATCAGAGCTACAATCTTAGTTTTTTTTTTAACTCCTCTATCATGGCCTAGAACAGTGGTGGTGAACCTATGACACACATGCCAGAGGTGGCCCACAGAGCCCTCTCTGTGGGCATACGCACCATCACCCCAGCCAGCTCCACTGTGTTTCTCCATGGCATTTCTTGCCATCATTTGTAGGGAAACAGAAGTTTCCTTGTTAGCAAAAGAAAAAGATCTCACCTCTTGCAGAGCTGCTGGTGTTGGGATGCCCAGCTCCCTCTGGCCAGCTAGTCTTTGGGTCTGCATATGCAATTTGGGCACTCAGTGCCTAAAAGGTTTGCCATCACTGCCCTAGAATATTATGCCACATGGGACATGAAGATAGTTATCTGTTTTCAGTTTTGTTTTGTTTAGCTTATTCCATAACAGGAAGGCATAGCAGGAACAGATGCAACATTTCCGACTCCCTGGATTAAATACTTGAACAACTTGTGTGAGTGTTCTACCTCAGCTGCCATGACTGGTAGTAAAATTGGAATTGAGTCCTTCAGCTTCTTTTCCAAATGGTAGATATCCATGCTATAAAGCATTTCCTAGTTTGATTTTAATTTTGTTGCCAGGAAAGTATCATTAGAAAGAACTTTTTCAGAAAAATTCAAGCAAGAAAATGAAGACCAAGTTAGACAACTAGCTGTATGAAATGTAAAGAAGCAAAATCTTAGAATAAATTGTTCAGCTATTTAAAAATAAGGAAGGAAGGAAGGAAGGAAGGAAGGCAGGAAGGAAGGAAGGCTTCTTTTCCCTAGTCAGGTTTGTTTGCTGGTAATTTGATGGATATGAACATATAGGACTTTTGGGCAGCAACAGTGATTCACCATGTTATTTCTTTTTCTTTGTTTGGTGGGAGAGTTGATTCCCCAAGCTGTTTCTTTAAGGTTCCTCCTATTAATGGTGCTTTATTATTTTATGGTATATTTTAATTGCTTTTATTATATTTTAAACTGTGCTTCAAGCTTTCTTTTATTTGTTAAATGTTTCTCTTTGCAAAATAATAATAATAATAATAATAATAATGTGAGAATAAATAAGGCTACCCAAAATGGCTTCATACTTTCTCCATGGGTACTTGAAAAGATGCATTTTATTGCTGCCACCCCACATGAAATAATCCCTACCCTCATTGTAATGCCTATGCAAGCTAAAATGGACATCTGTTTATATAGAGCAGCAACTATATAGCTGTAGCATTTAAATGGATATAGCATTTGCACAGTTTTCATTTTCATTCAAATTATGCATTTGTGTATAACTACATGTGTGCCACATTAACATTTTACAGAGGTTAACTCTTTGCAAATGTTTATTTGTATAAGAGAAGGCTCTTGTCTCCCCCCTTCACATTAATTTCTGAGCAATTGATACCTGAAAAGCAAGACAGAATAGCAGAACCCCAGAAAGCCAATTCCTCTAACCAGTCCTCTGGAAAGCATTTTAAAATTGTCTTCTAATTCACTTTTGTCAAATGTGTTCTCTGGGGACTTAATGACTTTGACCCTTTTCCCTCCATCTCATTATGGAAGAAATTTACTGATCTGTCACTAAAAGAGGATGAAAATAGAGTGGATGCAACATGCTCCTCAAGATTAAAAAAAGCAACAACAAAACACAAAGCAAAAAAACAAGTTATTACCACCCAGGAGAGACCAATGTCAGATTTTGTTAGGATCACCATCCTTCAGTTTTGATTCCAGCTATCATAGCCACAAGAGGAGAATGTAAATGGGATTCCATTAGAAAAGCTAAGCTCTTTCACAGGGTCTTTGTCAATTGAAACAAAAGAAAAATAGTAAATGAATCTACAAAATAAGTAAAAGAGCTACATAGAATCTTTAGAAGGCTTTAAAAATAGATGAAAACTTTAGACAGATGCATGATGATCAGATGTTTATGAATCAACAGGGTTTAGAGAAGGGAGATTTTCTTATTCACCCATCTGATAAGCTAAATTTTACATTTATTTGTGTAGAAAGACTTACACCTAGCAGAATATAGAATATCAGAGCTGGAAGGGACTTTGGAGATCTTCTAGTCCAATTCCCTGCTTAAACAGGAAAGCCTGCAAATGATTGTCCAATCTCTTCTTCAAAACTTCTAATGAAGGACTGCAGACAACTTCTAACAACAAGCTATTCTACTGATTAATTGTTCTAACTGTCAGGAGATTTATCCTTATTTCTAGATTGGTTTTCTCTTTCATTAGTTTCCATCTATTGCTTCTTGTTCTGTCTTCAAGTACTTTTAAGAATAAGTTGACTCCCTCTTCTTTGTGGCAGCCCATTGATATTGGAAGGCTGATATCATGTCAACTCTAGTCCTTCTTTTCATTAGACTAGAACTAATTCCTGAAACCATTCTTTATATGTTTTAGCCTCCTTTCTCTTAATCATATTTATTGCTCTTCTCGGTACTCTTTCTAGAGCCTCAACATTGAAATATAGAACACATCAAGACTACTTATTGTCATCATAGCAACTGGGAATCTTTTCCACGATCATGGTTTAACAAGATGAATGAATTCAAGTTGTAGTGTGCAGAAATATATAATGCTGATATTATTCTAGACCTAAGTTACTAGAATTCCCAGGTCAAATGGCACTATGATGCCTTTCTTTACTAAATCTGACTACATGCAACTGGAATAATTCATACTCTTACTCAGTTAGTCCTGCCTCATTTTCTTTTCCCTTTTTATTTTCTGCAGTTTTCCTTATGTTGGTCTTTAGAGTACATCCTTGAGAATGGACTTCTTCAACAACTTTATGCAGGAAGCACTCAGGCTTTTATGATAACACTTTAGCACAATTATATAGTTCAGAAGTTATCATGGGTACATTCAAGCTTGGCATCTCTTTACATCTTCCTCAGTTAGGATGAGTGCGTTATAGCAATAGTATAGCTGACAGATCACATATTTGCCTTTTCTTTCTTATCTTTCAATGAGTTTATCAAAACTCATTGAAAGCCATTTCCAGTACCCAGCTAGAGAAAGTATTCATTTAATATAATTAATGCAGTATCCAATCTGGGTTGGTTTTGTCTTCCGAGCTTTCAGACTCCTTCTAGAGCCCATCTTCAGGGAACTTCTCTCTAGCAGAATGTGTGCTGTTCTGTGTGTGGTATTTATAGTGCCCTGTTACAAGTGGATTTTTAGATGTTGATTGGGATGTGTTGATGGCTGGCTTTTAAGTCATTAGCTGTTGTTTGCTCCTGCTGCCTAAGTACTTGATAGGCTGGTGGTAAATCACCACTCCTGTTGACTGATTGGGGGGCCTGTTTCCCATGCTTTAATCACCTCCCTGGCTGTTTTTGTGTCTATTTGTCCAACAATCTTAGCAGCTGAAAAATTGAATGTGTGTCCTTGTTTATTGCAGTGTGAGGTTACCAATGAGTTCAGATCTTTTCATTCGCTTGTGTTCTTGAAATCTGGTGATTAGCTTCCTTTCCATCTGTCCTACATAGTCAGAGGGCAATCCATGCAGGGAGTTTGGTAGATTACATTACAAATATCTCCCACCTTCAAGCATCTTCAAGCAAGTATAATTTGTCCTTGTATGTAGCCTCTGGATTACTTGCAGATCTCAGAAGCTGTGTTCTACAGCTTCTGAAATGTTTTTTTTATGTATGTCAGGGTGTACCATATGACTGGCCTTGTCAAAATCAAATCAAATCAATTTTTTATTCATCATATGCACAGTCATACTAGGTACGAAATGCAGTGAACTGTGTACCTTGTACTTTGTTCCTTCCTTTCTCTCCCCACAATGTTACACAGACACCTTGTGACAAATGATTGTGGGTACCCATTCTGCTTGAATTGTTCACATACATACTTGTTCTCTAGCTGTTTGGCTTGCTGAGTATTACAGTGAGTTTTCACTCTGCCAAATAGTGTTCTGATGAAACTCTTGTGTGACAGTCTAATGTGTGGAGCGTTGGTGGCCTTGTGATAAACTGTGGTTTCTAGGCTTCCATCCTCTTATCTGTTGACAAATACATCTAAAAATGTAATTCCCTAGCTGATTCTTCCTCCATTGTGAACTTATGTCAAGAAAGATGGAATTCAGTATGGTACAAAGTTCTTTAAGTGCATTTCTCTTGATAATGACAAATGTGTCATCCATTTTGTGACACCAAATATAGGTGTGTAGTTCTGAAAGGTATGGTGTTCTAATTCATGCAAGACTGTTTCTGCAATGACTAATCACTAATATAATTAGTGATTAAAAGGAAACTTCTCCATATAATTATTCAATGGCTGCCAAGTAATGTAATTAACACCAATGCCTAGGGATCTTTACTATATATTATCATTTTACAGGAAAAGATAGCTAAGGTAGCAAAAGATGTGATCATCAAAAAAGACCCCAATAAAATAGGAAAGATAGAATGGAGAAAAGGTTTGGCACACTGCCATTTAATAAGTTTCCTCAAGCAAAGTTCAGTGTTGCTTCAATCATGGACACCAATAGTATCAAAAGCAAGTATTCTGTACTTTTATTCCCTAGGAAAATATATTTCCTCGCTCCAGATATGCTAAAGAGCAGCTTAGAAACTTGGTTGTTCCATCTCCCAGAACAAAAGAGCTGAGAAAAAGATGTTTATAGAGCTTGTAGAAAACTCAACAAAATAATAACAATGAAATGTTCTATTTGGATGACCACTGTGATCATATCATTGCTGTAAATTGCATGATCAAATGGACAGAATGGTGAATAGGAATTTAATTAATTAATAAATATATCCAAAATGTTCCCATCAGTAGAACTTCAGTTCACTTACCTGTGGTTTTAGGGTATTATTCTGGTTTACTAGAGATTTTCTTTCAATTGATTAAATCAAAACCTATTCTGATTTATATTTTGGTTGTCCATGGAGCTGTCAGTCAGCTTTCTGTATGTGTGTTTATTAAGGTTTATTTCCCAAGAAACACCTTTTCTTAATACATATTTCTCAAATCTTCTTTTTTTTATGTTGTTATTTTATCTCACAATAAATCTATGAGATACATTAAGTAGACATAATGGTGATTAGAAACCAATTCTTGCCTAGTATTCTAATTGTTAAATCAAAGTGGTAGTCAGGCTAAAGGTAGTCAGGCTCAGTATAAACTGTGGGAACAGAAAAGAGTTCTCTTATCACCTAAATAAAAATATAAAAGAGAAACCTTTGTAATGAGAAGACAATATGTACATCTACATATCCCTTGAGTGGCACAAGAATATTAGATTTTGTGAACATACAGTATGTGCATTTGAGCCAACAATTCCAGGAAATAGTGACTCAAGTCTAACTTCCTTTTGTGGCATAAGAGATGAAATTATATTACCTTAGAAACCATTTTTATATCAGAAGAGCAAAGTAAACTAAACTACTGTAATGAATGTATTTTGATATTTGATATTTTAAAATCTCAGATGCTGGAAGGTGTGGAGAGGTTGTCACAAACACACTAAACAGGAGTTGACAAAAGAATTCCCTGTTTTTTCAGTAACCAGAACTAATATAATAACAACATAGATTTGGTGCATAATATAATTTCATTATGTGGCATGCCAACATTCTTGATTTCCTTCACAAATAGAACAGCAAGGTTGGCTGCCATAATGACATATTAAAATGATTATGGGTAGTGGCAAGAGAAGATAAACAAACAAAAATGCTGCTGACCCCCCCAAAAAAACCTGCTGAATATTAACAACTAGCTTCTTGATTTCCAAAATAATTCAAGTTAAGACTAAGGGCATTGATTATAAAACCAATAAAATTATTGATCGTGCAGTTTGAGTATATATTATTAAGCTGGTTTAAATATATTTTTAAGGTAACTCTGAATTGAATATGAATCTACCTATAAGGAAGAAAAAAATATCTGCCCTTCAATGTATTTTCTTTCTAATTTTAAAAATAAATTTGAGAGATGAGAGAGTAATTTACACACACAAATACAAACATACACACTTACACACACAATTTTATTAAAGTCACTTTAATAGGATAACAACAGTACAAATATTAGAAAAGAAATAAATAAAATAAGAAAGACCAGGAATAATAAAAAAGAGAATAGAACAAGGAAAAGGAAAGAATTATTAACAAGTGGCTTCTAGTATTTTTGACAGTGGTTATAAATGTATTTATATTTTACCCTTTCTCGGGTTACATTATAATTTCCTTCTTTTAATAAAATAACCTTTCTAATCTTGAAACCCATATATCACAAGTTCATTTTTTGATGTTTTTCAGCAAAAACTCTACACTGGGTTCCAATCACTGATTTAGTTATTGATCTTTCTATAATTGAACAAGATAATTTTATCATCACTACTAGTTTGGTCACCTTCACAACCATTCATCTGTTTTGTGTATTTCAGAGGCTTTCAATTTTTGCACATGTAATAGTCTTCCAACAGTAATCATATATAAAAATAATCTTCCATGGCTTTTTTGTGATTGATTGTCCATTAAATTCATTTTTTTAAAAATCCTTCTAGTTCAGTTGAATGTTGATCTTAAAATTCTTTGTATTACTATATGTATTTGAACCCAGAAATTCTTAGCTTTTTTACAACTCTACCTGGCCTGATAAAAATATTTCTTCATGGTATCCACGTGTCTAATATAATTTTGAAGTACTTTTATATATTCTAGACAACTTTTCTGGAATAATATATCAATGGTATATTAATTTTAAAAAGTTCTTTTAGTTTATAGCATAACAACATAAATTTCAACCTCTTTAAACATATATTTTCCCATTCCTTCATAATATATTGTGTCCAAAATTTTGTCTATTGCTGAAAGGAATTGAAAGGAATAGCATCCGGAGGCTACAGCTAGTGCAGAATGCGGCCACGCGGGCAATTATGGGAGCTCCTCGGAGCTCCCATGTTAC
>JAEANM010024520.1:0-11138 GCA_017656035.1 Myanophis thanlyinensis
AAATGGCTTATTATATAAACTGTAATTAGCTGGGTTAATTCAACATGCTAAATTATAATTTTAGGAACTAGTGTGTGGTGTAGTGACTAAGGCAGGGCGTCAAACTCGAGGCCTGGTCGCCAGATCTGGCCTGCGGGATGCTTAGATCCAGCCCGTGAGGCTGCCCTGGAAAAAGTGAAGGATCAGTCCATGGTGCCTCTGCCAGTGAATAAAGGCTTCTGAGCTCCATTTTCACTAGCAGAGGTCGCAGGAGGCTGTCCCAGCCAAAAATGGAGCTCAGGAGCCTGTTTTCACAGAAAGAGTGCTCAGGCCACCACAGGCACCCCTGATATGAGTAAAGTCAAGCTGGCCATGCCCACCCTGGTCACACCCACCCCAACCCCCTGAGGTCAAACACACAACCCTGATGCAGCTCTCAATGAAATCAAGTTTGACACCCCTGGATTAAGGTGTTGAAGTAGGTAGGACTGCAGAGACATAGGTTTTAGTGTACCCTCAGCCACCAAAACCTGGTGCCAGTCTCTCCCTCTTAGCTGGATCTGTGTCACAGAAAAGAGTGTCTGTATGTTGCCTTGAGCTCCTGTATGATAAAAAGGAAGATATAGTTTATAGCCATAAAAAGATAACATGCCAAACCAAAACTGAAGCAGCAGCTCCCTGACAAATATGATTCATACAACCTTTTAAAATACTGCTGGTGAACAATGTACATTGCTTATATTCATGCTGTACCATGTCAGAACCTACTTCTCAAGATCTTCTGAGAATAAACTAAACATCCAGCTACCTATTTGAATAATGACAACAGAGATTGGCCCACTGCCTTACTTGGAGAATTTGGAAAGTTGGCAATAATATATTTACCATTTCCATCTTTGCAGTTATGGTGTTTAAGTGGAACAAGTCTCAAGACAGAACTGCTGATTGGTAGGTTGCCAAGAATTATTTTTCTTTATCCTAGCATTTCCCGCAGGTGCAGGGTCCACTTTTTGGATCAATGAATGCCATTTCATGCAATCAAATGCAGAAACCAAGTCTAATTAGATGATCTTCATGTCTGCATAATTGTGGCCTGACAGGTTGCCAAGAATATTGTAATAAATCCAGTTCGTATCACTGTTTGCTGTGAAAGTAATTGGTTCAAATATTATGCTACATACTGTTCCTCAGTTCTATCTTTTTCCTACCAATGGTCTGTATTTTATTCAGCAGCATGCATGCTAGGGAATTCTGGGAGTTGAAGTCCATGAGTCTTAAAGTTGCTAAGGTTGAGAGAAACTTCTCAGTGGTGTTCTAATGTAGCCGGAACAGAGAATTAATTGGTGCATGAATCAGTAAGGTGGAACTCTTCATCTTAAAGATTTGATTTATTTAGCAGCATCCTAGAATTACAAAGACCAGAAATCTTTAATGATCATCTTGAGTGGTTTATTGAATTATACCCTGAATGTTGCTGTTTCCACTCTTTTTAGATGAGACTTTAACTTCTTGAGCAAACTTCTTCCCAAAATGCCATTTAAAAAAGGCACACAGTTATATATGATATATTTTAATATTTTTATTTATTGGAGGAATAGCTTGGGATGAAAGACTGGTACGTATGTTCTGCACCAATAGAATGGGCCAGATAGTTAATCAGTTGACTAGCCAGTCAACTAGTCATCTGATAAACAAAAAATCCTGAGTCTCCTCAAGAATCACATAACCAAATAAGGGGGAGAAAATGCCTTTATAGAAGGTGTGGCCCAGAATTGATCTTCCTGGTGTTTTCAGTGAAGAAATGAATTGAGAGATATAATTGTGATCTGGGCTGAGTTGCTCACAATTTTCCACATCTGTGCCTCTCCCTCCCCCATCAACAATTTTATGTTACAAGGAATTAGTATCAGCACAAGTCTTCTTTCTAAGTCTCAGTAGACACTTCTAAGCATTAACTTATTAAAGACAGGCATGTTTTTGTCTTGTTAATAAAAAGACGTGTTATTGATGAGCACTGTACATCAGAAGCACATTAAGTGGGCAGCCGCCCAGAAAGGAAACAATCGTTTCATTTCAATGTGTGGGAACTCTTTTCTCTTTAATGAGATACAGAGTTTGCTGTTTCTCTGGATTTAGTTTGAAGGAAGTGATTACCCACCTAAGAGCCAAAAATGTTCTTTGTTTTTCAAGGAAGCTGAGGCAGTTAAGATACAGTAAGTGGGATGTGTGAGAGAGTGAGGTTGTCAGAAAGTTCCAAATGGCCTTGACTGAACATGGACTGGAGACTATTTAAAGATGGTTCCCATGGTAGTGTTGGGTTCCACACATCTGTACAAAATAATCAAACTGAATATTTTGAGGAGAGAGGGGTAAGAAATCTGGTGCATCCTGGAAAATACAAGGAAAATGCCAACTGCTGCAGAGCCATGCTGAATAAAATTGTATTGAATTGTCTTGGTTGTTGTTTTTCCCTCTGTTATTGTTATTTTGTTATCAATGTTTTTATTATACTGGCAACTCACAATCGCTTGATGTATGATGGATGACTATATAAATCTAACAAATAAAATAAATCATCTAATTTGAGATAATGTCACTGTGACCTCAGCTGGCCTGTTCATAATGGATGATATTCAATGTAAGCGGTCGAACATTGTTGACAGGAACTTTGGAGTGGCACCTCTTTGCATGGGTCTAGTTCCACCAGGAAGCCAGTTCACCAGGAAGACACCAAAAAGGAACTTAGGAGACTGTGAGTTCTAGTTCTGCCTTAGGTACAAAATCAGTTATGTGATTTTTAAGCTAGTCGTTATCAGTCCTAAGAAGAAAGTAATGGCACTTCTAACACACCTTGCCAAGAAAACTGCAAGAACTTGTCCAGGCAATTGATAGACACTGACTTGGATGGTTGGATGGATGGAAGGAAGGAAGGAAGGAAAATGGAAGGAAAAAAGGAAAGAAGGAGTCATCCCAAAGAAATGGTAGTGATTTTTTTTGTTAACTCCTTAAACCTACACACTGAATTTTTTTCCTTCTGATTTCCACTACTCCATTCCATAAGTAAAGTGCTAGAGCGTAGAATGAAATGTCATGATGTCACCATTTCAGAAATTTATGGTAGGAACTAAAGAGCCAATAAATTTCCTTGTTTTACTAAATCATTTAGCAGCTTTTTATCATTGTACATTTTTAAGTTGTCTGGGAGTGATGAGCCTTGGAAACTTTGTTTTATGGTGGTCCCATCATTAGAGGAGATTAAAGCCATTTTTATCCAACATCTGGTATTTAAACTGATTTGTTGCAGGATTAAGCTTTGTGTTAATGCTGTTTTTTATTGCTTATCAATGTATTGTTTGAATTCTTGAACATTAATGTCCTAATTGTAACAATATTTTATCGCTGTTGTACTAGCAATTGACTTAAAACACTATTTTGGTGGAAAAGTTAGATATATACACACACATATGGTTATTGTCATTCTGTAATTCTTCTAACAGACTTTTACATTTTTGTAATCCTTTGGCCTAATTATGAAATACATACCAGACATTTTGATATTTTCATATTCTTTCTGCCAGTTTTACTTTAGTCTGTTGTTTTTAGCTAGTAATAAAAGGAAGCTTCAGCACACACAGCCCAAAGGAAGTCACAACTTCATACAGCATGCATAATATAAATTATGACAACATCATATGTATCTGAAATGTGGATACTTGTATTTTACAAGCATGTTGTATTAATGATAAAAACTAAATTAATTTCCAGAAAACATTGCCAATGTTTGACTGCATTTTTAGAATGTTAGCTTCCTTCTATCGTGTACTTTTTCAGAATATAAAAAACAGAACATGCATGCATCAGAAAACTTATGCCAGGTCTCAATGCATTCATCTTTCTTTTTAGGAGATGTACAATACAGACATAGTTACAGATAGACAAATTTCATGGTTGGTCATATAGTCAGCCATATTTTTAGATTGGATCTGGCATTTTTACTCCTTATCAAATCCTTTCCAAGGACCTGGGATAGGTAGACATTGTTATTTGATGGTGTTAAAGCACGGGTATCAAACCTGTCTTATTGACAATTATCTGGATGTTAAGTGGCAGGTGCTTGTCAGTTTCAATTCTAAAATCCCAGAGCAATTTGGCTTCTTCAGTTTCTACTACTTTGTGTTTTTTGTAGGCCCACCAGTTCTTGCATGGCTAATTTATTATTTGCAGATATTCCAATGCACCACTGTTACACCTTTGTTGTGCTATTGTTTGTAGTCAGTCTGCATGATCTTCTTTGAGCTACTAACTAGCTGGTTCATGGTTTCTTCATCTTCTTTGCAAGAGGTAGCATTTGCTCTTTGTTGTTGTCTTCCCAATTCTGGCTTTGTATGTGTTTCTTCTCAAAGCTTGGTCTTGTCCTATTATTATTGTTATTATTCCCTGTTGGTAGGAAGCAAAAGTTGGACTTTGAAGAAGCAAGATAGGATGAGTATTCATGTCATTGAACTTGGGACCTAAGAAGACCCCTGAAAATACCATAAATAGCCAAGAAAATAAACTGATTGATCATCAATTAGATCAATCCAGATTTCTCAATTGAGGCACAGGCTCAAATTATCCTGGGTCAGATGCCTTCTACTTTTGGAGAAGACTCTAATGCTAGGAAAGTGGAGAGAAAGAAAAGAAGAAGAGGACAACCAGTAGGAAAATGAATAGTCTGTATTACAGTATCTATGACTATATCAAGAGTATCAAACCTGATCACATTGTGGGCCTTATCATGATGTATCACAATGTATTGTGATGGTTTTTGCCTTTGCAGAGCTGTGGTGGGCATGACCTATATAGGCCCAGGTGTGGCCTGGGCTGTATCCAACCCATGGGCCACCAATTTGACAGGCCTGGACTATACTATTGAAAGACCTGAAAGATGAAGGTAGGAACAGATCATCATGGAGATAGAAATAGAATAGAAACAGAAATATAGAAATACAGTATATATATGTGGTCACTAGGCGTGGACAATGACTTGATAACATATAATCAATCACCCAACCAATTACTATTATTTTATTATTTAGACTGCCTGAGGCCTTATAGTAATCTAGAAATGGTCAAATACTCTTTTAACCAATACATCTTACTCTTTTACAGATAGTCCTCCTTTATATCTTACCCTTTTACAGATAGTCCTCCATACTGCCTTGTTTAGCAGCCATTTAGAGTTTTGATGGTATAAAAAACAGTTTTTGCACCAATCATCACATTTACAACTGTCACAGCATCCTGTGGTCATAAGAAGAACTGGCATTAGTCCCAACTGGCTTGTGACAAGCAGAATGAATGCAGAATATGAAAATAAAATTGCAAATTGTAATCATGTGACTTAATGACCATAGCGACTCACTTATGGGAGTGATTGTTAGTCACGTAATTTTCTGGGAACTGATTGTTAGTATGTAATTTTCTACCTAGCCATCACAGCACTTAGCAATGGAGTTGCCAGACCTAATTGTGGTTGCTGAGCAAAGGCTACCTGTATATTAACAAGTGGTGCTTATTCCAATATATAAAATCATATCAACAAATGGCCTTGTATTTTATTTTTCCATTTACAATGGTACCAATGATTTAACCTAGTTTGCTGACATATATGAAGTTCATCACATAGCTTGGCAGTAGAGGGTTTGCATAATTTTATTCTGCCTTTATTATTTTTATTTTAAAAAAATATGGGAGCAAACGTACATAATACTCATTCCTCTTCCTATTTTCCCCTCAACAACAACCTTGTGAAGTGATTTGGGCTGAGAAACAGAGTGACTGGCCCCAAAATCACCCAGTTGGTTTTCATGCCTAAGGCAGGGCTATAATTCACAGTCTCCTGGTTTCTAACCTGGGGCATTAGCCCCTAGATCAAACTGATCTGTTTGTGTTTTGTTAAGTGGAAAATCCCACTTTCAAGGCTGCAGAAGTCTCTAATCTGAAATTATGGCCAGCCTTCACCAGGCAGAACAGTCCATGTGGAGTTAAATGTGCTAATCAGCTGATCTTATACAAAAGCCTTCCCATTCATATGACTGCGTGAGGTAGAGTAATTTAAAAAAAAAAAGCATTTGTACAGCATCCAAAATGTAGGTTGTAGGTGAGGCTAAGCAATGTAAGAGCCAAACTAAAATTTAACACAATCACATTGTGAGCAAGAGAATAGATGTATTTTTAAAGTGTAAATAGAAGATAAGTTGTGAAAGGGATGGTGTTGAAGAATTCCCTGGGATCTGAAATAAATCAGGTAGAACACAGGCAGCCCTTGACATCCGTCCACAATTGAGCCCAAAATTTATGTTGCTAAGTGGGATGGTTAAGTAAATTTTGCCCCATTTTGAGACCTTTCTTGCCACCATTTGTTAAGTGAATCATTGCACTGGTTAAATTAGTAACAAGGATGTTAAGAGAATCCTGCTTCCCCATAGACTTTGCTTGTCAAAAAGGGATTATGTGACTCTGGGACATGACATCCGTGATAAATATGAGTCAATTGCCTGTTGCCTGAATTTTGATCATGTGACCATGGGGATGCAGCAACAGTTACAAGTATGAAATATGGTTGTAAATCCCTTTTTTTCAGACTGGTTGTAACTTTGAACAGTCACTAAGCAAACTGTTGTAAGTCAAGAACTATCTGTATACCTTTTAACTGCAACCCTGAAAGGTACAGTAGAACTTCTGGTCATGACCGTAATCCATTCCAGGACTTCAATCTCAACCTGATTTGGTAGTGACCGGAAGTGAGACTGACTATGCATGCATGTAGAAAAAAAATGCCGCAGTAAGGAAAATTGCCATGGCTGTGTTTGATCACCACCCGAGGATGTATTCGCAACCAGAGTCGAACATTTTATGGATTTTTTGGTTGGCACCCGATTTGGTCATGGTCAGAAGCATTCGTGACCTGAGGTTCCACTGTATATTGGAACCATTTTTTCAATGTGAACAGGAAACACACCGTGGAATCCCTAACCAGGACTGCTACTTCGTCTTGGTATTAAAAGAAATCTTCTCTTTCTTACCTGGAGATTCAAAACAAAGAGCCAATGCCTGCTATTTACATTTCAAACCTCTCCACGCAATTGGCAATTATGTAAAAGGTGTCGCAGTTTGATTTTGTGCCAAGAGAGTAATGATGCTAAATCCTGACAAGATTACAGGGCTTAATTTATTTTCCAGTAAACCTCCACAACACGTTGCACAGAATCCTGTATAAAAGTTTTTTAAATGTATACCAGTATTTTGGAGTTGGGTTTTACCCAGCAGATAGATTAGATAGATTTGTTGTTATAGAAATGGCTAGTTTAAACTATTATGCGAAAGTAAAAAAGTTGATGTTAATGTCTCATTCTACTGCACCAATGGGAGTCAGAAGTCAATGCTTTTTCTTTCTTTTTTCCTCTTCTTCTCCACACCTTTCTCTTCCCCTTTCCCTCCTTCTTTTTGCTTTTGTATTTTTTTTGTATGCTATATCATAAATTAATACAATTGTTATAAATGAGTTGCATAAAAATTCTAGCATGTCTATAGAGATTAAGCCCATTCAAGGCACATATAAAGCAAATTGTAGAATTATTCCATTGTAAATAACATAATCTTTCGCCAACACTTCTGAACTGAAGCTAATGAAGGTTTTGTTCTATTGGGGGAAGACCGTTTATTTTTATCTGAATGATCTAATCTTTTTGCCTTGACCCCTTAAAAAATTTATTCTGCCTACAGCATGCCTTTTGCCCTTACTCAGCTATCTCTGGAGTCTCGCATAATTCCAGTTACGCTTATTGCCTGAAATGTCTTGCTGAAAGCCTCTGTGATAAATTAGTTTCATGATTTTTACAGAAGTCCAGAGGTGAGACAGACAGATGGAGATATATCTCTTGAATTCTGTTACGAGCTAAATTAAAAACAAAACAAAACTACCCCATGGAACTGAATAGGAATTAGATCAAATCACCTAGCTTTGATCCATGCTTTCTCAACTGTGTGTTTCTCTTCCTTTCTCATTATTGTTCTTGGGAAAGTTTGCCATATGTCCTAAAGGCAACTAATTAACATTATATTCCCCCTGAAATGAATATAACTATCGTGGGTGGAAAAAAACAAGCATTGATACCATGGTACTTTCCATCCAAAATGATACAATGACCTTTTGACCTATATTTTCAAGCTCTTTAGAGACAAACTAGAATAGAATAACAGAGTTGGAAGGGACTTTGGGAGTCTTCTAGTCCCCAACTTAGGCAGGAAACCTTATATCATTTCAGAGAAATGGTTATCCAATCTCTTCTTTAAAATTCCAGTGTTAGACCATTCACAACTTCTGGAGATAAGTTGTTCCATTGATTAATTGTTTTAACTATCAGGAAATTTCTCCTTAGTTCTTGATTGCTTGTCTCCTTGACTAGTTTCCATCCATTGCTTCTTGTGCTGCCTCAGGTGTTTTGGAGAATAGTTTGACTCCCTCTTCTTTGTGACAGCCCCTTAGATATTGGAACACTGCTATCATGTCACCCCTAGACCTTCTTTTCATTACATTAAACATACCCAATTCCAGCAAGTATTCTTTATATGTTTTAGCCTCTAGTCTCCTAATCATCTTTGTTGCTCTTCTCTGCACTCTTTCTAGAGTCTCAACATCTTTTTTACATAGTGGCAACCAAAACTGGATGCTGTATTCCAAGTGTAGACTTACCAAGGCATTATAAAGTGGTATTAACACTTCACATGATCTTGAATGCTATCCTTCTTTTTGTGCAGCCTAGGACTGTGTTGGCTTTTTTTTTCAGATGCAGCACACTGTTGGCTCATATTTAAGCATTTGTCCATTAGTACTCCAAGATCCCTTTCACAGCTACTACTCTTAAGCGAGGTACCGTATACTGTACCTGTGTATTTTGTTTTTCTTGCCTAAATGTAGAACCTTACTTTTTCACCATTGAATTTCATTTTGTTAGACAGAACCCAATATTCAAGTCTGTCAAGATCCTTCTGTATCTTAAGCCTATCTTCTGTAGTGTTCGCTTAACCTTAAATAAACCAGCAAAGTGTGTAAAGAACCAGCTGTCCTCATCCTTATTCTCCATTTCAAACAAACCACTTAAATACCAAGATGAGTGTATCCAAAAGAGTTACCCTTGTAATAGGTGCTGCAGATGGTAATGTGAAGATCAGAGAGCAAACTTAGTTTTGAATGGTGATGGCGAAAATCAAATTCAACTTGAGCAATTCAGCTGGGTTTTATAAGGGGAGGGAAGCCAATGCAAAGCTGATATATTTAATAATGTTCAACATCTGCTGTATTGGGATATCTGTGAGCCATTAAGTACCATAAAATTGACCTTTTCTAAAACTGTTCTCTGGAAGATGATCAATGATACATGGCAGGTTTATCTATATTCTATTCCTACCTACACTTTACACAAAATATATTAAGGTGAAATGTATTTTCCTTTCAGATGTTTAATTATTGCATACTGTTGACAAGTACAGGTAGTATACTAATCCTTGACTGACTACCACAATTGAGCCCAAATTTCCATTGCTTATCAAGACAGTTGTTAATGCTGTCCCATTTTATGACCTTTCTTGCCCCACTTGTTAAGAGAATCACTGCAGTTGTTAAGTTAGCAACACAGTTGTTAAGTGAATCATTGCAGTTGAGAAGTTAGTAACCTGCTTGTCCAGTGAATCTGGCTTCCCTATTGACTTTGCTTGTCAGAAGGTTGCAAAAATTGATCACATGACCCTGGGACACTGCAACAGTCATAAATATGAGTCAGTTGTTAAGTGTCCAAATTCTGATCACGTAACCATGGGGATGCTGCAAAGGTCATAAGTGTGAAAACTGGTCATAAGTCACTTTTTTCAGTTCCGTTGTAATTTGAACATTCATTAAATGAATGGTTATAAGTTGAGGACTATCTGTATGTTGTGACAGTATGAAGGAGGTAATCCAACAATAAAATACATTCTGTTCAAGATTTCAGCTTTCATTTCCTTTTCAGTTTCTTCTGTACTAGCTAAAGTAACACTCTGTACCACCAAAAATACTCAGCCTTGTGACCCTGGTCTGTTGGAGTTATTTCTCCTTCTATTTTGAGCATTTCACCATTTGAACATTGAGTTTTGAATATAGAATCCCAATCCCACTTATATTCAAACTTGATTTTTTGCTTGAGAAAAATCATCACTCGGAGAGATTTTCTTGACATATATGAAGAAGTTCTTTTATCCTTCTGGGTTTTTAAAACCATATCAATGAAGCAACATTGATTTATTTCAGTTTTAGTCTTATGTTTGATTCATTGTTTAGCTTTACTCATAAGCTCTTTTTTAATTTAATAGAAATGTTTTTTTTATTTATGTTTTACATGTCTTCTAAAGAACTTTGGTAGAGAACTGTAATGAATTATAGGGATGATGATATAATAATAATATGACACCAATTTATTTTGCTGGTCTTGGTTCCATTCTCCAAGGACAGTTGACAATAATTATGTATACTCAGTATAGCAGTATTATAATTGTAATTTTAAAATTGTAAAAGGTTTGCAACATTTCCTCCCACTTTTTAAAATCTCAGCAAGTCAGGGAGAACAGAAGTGAATGTAAGAGATCTGAAACCAATTCTACAGATTTCAATGGGATTACAATCTAATACCTTCACGGTGCAGTTTCAGCAACATCTGGATGGAAGAACTATGTGGGTGGGAAAGCAAATTACAACTTCCCACTTTTAGACTAGTTCATATGTGCAAATGGAGAAATCAATTTGTAAAGAAAGTTCATCTTACCACTGCTGTATAATTAGGTTATAATGAGCTTTATGTGCAGAAAGCTGAATTGTTTGGAACCATCTTCATTGCAGGCCTGTCAACTTCAGATAAAACCTTCTACACTACATTTAGCAATAGTATATTGCTATAGCTATTATCTTTGTCATCTTCTCATCTTTCTCACCTCTCATCTTTACTACTACCTTCTATTGGTATATTATGATTTATCGATTGTTGTTTGTATCTTATGATTTATGATCTATGATTTATCAGTCTGTTGTTTGTATGTATACTGCGAGTTTATGACTGGAGACAAACTCTTTCTTTCTTTCTTTCTTT
>JAEANM010024521.1:0-11138 GCA_017656035.1 Myanophis thanlyinensis
ATGTATGTGGAAATTTGCCAGCCCGGGCATTTCCTGGGGTTAGGGATTTGTTTATAAGTCTGGAGATGTATTCTGTACATAAATGTATTCTGTGTTTCTGTGCTTTGTGTGATTATACTGATGGAGGCTCACTCAATTTTTTTATGCACACATAAAACAATAACAATAACAACAATGACAATAAAAGGATTGAATTGAATTGAATCTGCTATTGCCAGGGGGTGGGCATGGGTGATTTTATTGTATTACAGTGATTTTTATTATATTAATGTATTTGTTTCTACTACTAGTGTTATTGTTCTAATGTGGTTTTATACTTGTAAGCTGCCTTGAGTCACCAGGGGCAAATAGGCGGTAATATAAAACAAACAAACAAAAAACAAACAAAATGAAATGAAATGAAATGTAGTTCAAAGTGCCCTTTAAACAATGGGACAAATTTGAGATGGACACAGATCCTATATTTATGTAAGGTCTACATTGTGCAGGCTTAAAGAGAGCAGTTGTTTTCTTTCCTGTTTTCTTTGACAGCTGGCAATGGAACCGCAACTGGATGTGTCATTCCATCCCTTGCCATCCACTACAGCAGTATTTCTGAAACTTGACAACTTTTAAGATACGTGAACTTTAACTCCCTTGTCAACCCGCTGGTTGAAGTCCAGGCTGAGAAACACTGCACTAGATAAATTATTTGTCTCTCGAGTGTTAATCATCAATTAGAACTTCAGGAAACCAAATATCTTATCCATTGGTGGGTGTCCCTCAGACAAGAGAGTCAGTTTGGTATAGTGATTAAGGCACTAATCTAGAAACCAGGAAACCATTAGTTCTAGTCCCACCTTAGTCATGAAAGCCAGTTGAGTGATTTGGGACCACTCACTTTCTCTTAGACCAAGCTTATAGGGAAGATGGTGGAAAATAGGAGAAGGATGGGTTATTAGATAGGTTTGCCACTCTGAGTTATTTATAAAAAGGAGGGGAGGGGAGGGCAGACTAACACCATAAACACATGCAACCAGTCAACCACATCACAGTATTGTCTTATATGTAACCCATCTCTGATTGTTCTTCCAGCTGCTATTCCTCATCCCCATCTCTCTAATTGATGGAAGAAGCCACAGTGATTGAACCTTAGAGCTTGTTCTCAAGTGAAATTACTACTCTTGTAAATGCCATCCTGCAGGCAGGATTGAACCATTAGAAAAGCCAGGGCACAAGCAGGCCTTGCAATATGCTTGAAATAATCTCCGAAACCAGTTTCTATATCTTTACCTCTTTTCATATTTCCAGAAAGACTAGCAAAAGGGCCTTTATTATTTTTTTCATATTGGTTCTTTATGTTATCACGAAATCAAGCAGTACCTCATCATAAACTATTTTCCTCTGTTATGCTGTCACTCACAGAAATAACTGCAGATTCACAGAACTATACTTTATTGAAAGCAATTGGGTTTGATTGTTTCTTGATAGTCCTGGCCCAAGAACCCTGTTTCTCAAAGAACAATGCAATGTTTCTGAAAACCTTAACTTACAATATTTTCTGTTAAGGTTGTGATCTGTTTACAATCCAACTTTTTTCCCCAGAAGTTTTTCTTTATCGTTTTTATATACTTGGGTCTACTCTAGACCAATTGTTTTTTTGTTTTGTTTTGGTTTTTTTGGAGACAGTTCTTCCCAAGTGACCAAATGCCAGAAGAGAATATTTGTCTAGTTTAAACATCAAATGCAAATATGCACAGATAGAGAAATTTGATTGAAGAATGGCAGAATCTGACTATTTAAAATGTTAGCATACAAGGGAATGCAAGAGGGTGCATTACTCTTATATAGATATATTTCTTAAGGATCATTTCTAAATTCGATGCATTAACCATAGCTTCAACAAGTACCAGAAGAATGATATAAAATCTCAAAGAAAGCTATAGTTAGTAGCATCCATGTTTCTAAGAGAAAAGCTTATAGCAAGATAATACATGGTAATATAAACCACTGTACGTGCATTCCATCTAAAAGCCACTGAGGACTATATAGAGTCATTTAAAATTTTCCCTTTATCGTAGCAAGCTTTCCTCTCTGGCTTTTCCTCTAAGCACGGTTGGATTACAGTCTTAATTGTTTGCTCTCTTGCTCTCTGCCATTTTTATTTTTTGCTCTTTTTCTTTTTTCCAGCTTTGAGTTAATCCCCTCTTTAGGCAGTGGACTAGAACTGTGGACAAATATTCCAAATATGTCTCATTGGAACATAGCTTTGAAGAATATAGAAGTTAACAGACTTCTTTAAAAAGCGCTGCTTTTCACATACCATAACTTCAAGAGAAGCCACCGACACCAAGAGGTCAAATAGCAAACAGTGACCCAATGGCCTCCAGACTGAAGGGCTTCAAGAAATAAAAATGATCTTTTAATGGAACAGGTTTTTTTCCAAATCCTCTTACATCTTTACTCACTTTGAAAATTCACATGATGAGTCTATCCGTTTTTTAAATTTGCCTTTTTCCCCACTCAAGTGATTTAACATTTCTGTGTGCTACAATACCAATTTTATTCAAAACAAGTTAGATTTATTCGCATGTAAATCAATGGTGGCTTGTGCCTCAGGAACATTAATTGTTGTCTCTTAGCTTTTCCAAGCTTTTCCTGTTCGATTTTTTAAAAGTTATATCTCATTGTTCAATTAGAAACTCTAATAACAGGTTAGCATAACTTTGCAGGATGCAGTACGTAGTGCCAGGTACATAGTGTCGAAGTTTCTTTTAGAATTTTATGTATTGTAGGTTTCCCAGTTCCCAGAGAATAAAAGATATTGTAGGTTGTTTTGATGCAAAGTTCTTGCATCATAAAATATAACTTTCCAGGGGTTGATTGGATATATTTTTAAAAAGTAATAGCAATGATCAACTAGTTCTTTTACTGCAGCCAAGACACATGCACAGATTTGTCTATGAAATCATGAGGAAGCAAGCTTGATTTGAAGGAGATTTACTATTGATATTGCAGTTGTTATTCCAAATATACATTTCTTATGTGCAAAATATTGGGATTTTTAAATGACATGTCACTATTTACTATCCCAAAAAGAAAACATTTAGTATGTTAAGTTACTTCAAAGCTTCTGACTTTGTTTATTTGATCATTAACAGTTTCCTCATTGCCTGTGATCTCAGCTTTATTATAAACATTAGAGCCAGTTAAAACCCAGAAAAGTGATACTTTGCAAAGTTTTTTGCTCAAGCAGATTTCCTTGAAGCATTAAAACAACTGTATCCTCATTAAAGTTGACATGGCTGCTTCAAAATTGGAGTATTCCCACAAGTACTTTTTCTGGCACTGCCAGCAACTGTGCTTGCTCATGTACATATGGGCAGCCAGAGAAAAGTATCAGAATTGCTGTACAGTGCTGAGCCTTGTAGAAAAAATGGCCATTTTAAATCATCACTGAGGGTTGCTCTATTCATGTCAATATGCCTGAGAAGCTCCCTTTTTAATGCTTTATAGAGTCCTTTAAAACATGCAAATAATATAGCCTGCTGGATACATAAATAAATAATCTTATGGGAATGGCTCCCTTTGAAAGATAAACTGAGGTTCTGTTTTTGATTATGGCTGAAGAATGCAGGTGCAAATGTCTACAAATCAAACTCTGCCACTGAACTCATGCTTTATATAAGACAATCAATTTTATTCCAATTACAGTAATTCTAATGTCTCATACCCTCTTGATTTCAAATAGACAGTACTTAACTGGGAGATTAAGTATCCTCTTTTCCATAATAGTAAACAAATTTCAGCTGGTATTTTAGTTAGCCTATATGAATCCAAGGTCAAGTCTTTTGGATGAAAGTAGTTTTGTGCTATTGCCTATCCTCTGAGTCATGATGTAGGTGTAAGTACAATCCTCAGCCTCCCATATTTTCCATAGAAAAGTCACTTTACAAGTATTTAATGTCTGATTCATTGTTGTAGCAGAAGTATTAAATGTCCTCATTAATCAAGGGTCCATGTCATCCAACTTTATCCTATACCTCTGATAGCTAGCCCAGAACTTGACTATCCACATACCTGCAAAGGTTGCTTAAACAGACTTGCTCATGCTTTACCTCATTTCATTTTTTAAAAAATATTCTTTAATGGCAGGAGTGTCAAACTGGTGGCCTACGGGCCAGTTGCGTCACACACAGGGTAGCATGTGTCAAAGGAGATCCTACTACTGGGATCAAGAAGACCAAGGTATTCACTTAATCACTTGGTTGTGTTTTCCTGCAACTTTTCTGGATCCATTGTACAGATTTATCTGCATTTACATAGAATTAGAAATAAAACAAGGGCACTCTATTTTTACAGAAAGGGTACATGGGTATCTTTTATGCAACAAATATAGCAAAGAATTCTCTCTATCTCTTTTTTGATCCTATCATTAAGGTGTTAATATTTTCATTATATACCCAGTGCAGCCTCAGTTCCTTTGTTCTAGATATTATTAACCAATGAGCACTATACTGTAACATATCCAATGAATGTTCCATCAATGTAGTAGAGTCTTTTGATCTTGAAGTGGTTCATTTTAAAGTCACATCACTTTTGGAGCTTCCATAATAAATGGAATGGCTTATTTCAAAGTTGGATCACTTCTGGAACATCAGAATGGCCCACAGAATATTCTGTGAGGAAATTTTTGCATACTTTCCCAGGCAGAATGAATAAGACAGTTATACAGGTAATATATAGAGAAAGATTTATCTAATGTAATTTTTTAAAACACTAGGAGCCAATTATTTTCTCTAGGTAAATTTAATACTTTCCCTTTTGTCAGTTAAGGAAGGCAACTATGATTGCAGCTGATAGTAGTCTATGAATTGCTGTTAAAAGATTTCTAAACCTTAGTTGCCTAAAACAATTTTGCCTTACTTCAAAGCTTTTACAGAACTTTGTCCATGGCTGCTTTCATCCAAGGTGATTTCTTTTGGGTGGTATAATGTAAAGCAGTATTGCTTGTCCACAATCATGTTCTTTAGATATGGTTGGTTTGTCAGCAGAGTAATCATCTTATTATCACCAAAATGGATTTCCTACTTCCATATTTTCCATTATTGGTTACACAAATCTCAAGAGCTGTCTTTCTGCAGTGATAGCTTTTTTTGGACCTCTTAAAATAATTTTGCAAAGTTACGGATAAACTAGAAAGCTAGCTAAAAAGCTAGTGGTTTGTGGGCAAATGTAGTCATAACTCCTCAAAGTTCAACCAGTATTTATGACATAAACATATTCCATAGTTTTCTGGGGAAAAAGAATAATACGATGATGGAAAGTAAATGCTGCCTATTTTTTGACATTTGAACAACTGTGGAATAAACAGTTTCTGTGAATTGGATTTGACAGCCAGTTTAGTCACCTCAAAAGATCTGACTGGGGCTATACTAGCTTTTTCAGTTTGGAGCTTTGCAAATATTGCAAATATTGAAACTAGAACTTGAGTTAATTCGCAATTTTTTTTGTTTCTCCTTTTAACTAAGAACCTGGTTATTACTATAACAAAGTAATAGTAATAATAGCAGTAGTTCTTGTAATTGTCAGAATAGATGTTTTTTCTTCGTCTGAATAGGTTGCAACAATTTAGTGTCAGAACATCCAGATGCCATATAGTCATCAAGGTTCATTAATTCCACAATCTTTGTACCATAGTTTGCCTACAGTTAGCGATGCTCCTTTAAAAATAAAGTTTATCACTATTTGTGAAGTATCCCCAATTCTTTACAATATCTGAAAATTATTGTGTGGAATAAGGGCTTTGATAGGTTAAATGGGCAGTGGAGGATAGCTGCTGCTATTCAAAAACATTGCCTACCCTAGAGTGACTTGTGCAGCATTTAGTTGCAGTAAATTTTTCTTCACAAAATCCATAATATAGCAAGACCAACCCAAGATCAGAAAAAAGCATGAGCTTTGAATATTCCAAAATTCTACATTTAGACAAGAAGATAACCAAAACTATTTTTTGGTTGGAGTAGAAGTGGAGAGAAAAAAAGAAGTGTCAGATATTTGAGTAATATACAGGTATTCATCGAGGATAGAGTTAGGTGGAAAAAGATTATTCACTGTGGCAACCCCTAACGGGAACAACCGAAAGAAAATGATGATGATACAGGTATTCATCGAATTATGGTCACAATTGAGCCCAAAATTTCTGTTGAAACATTTGTTAAGTGAGTTTTGCCCCATTTTACAACCTTTCTTGCCACAGTTGTTAAGTGAAGCATTGCAATTGTTAAGTTAGTAGCATGGTTGTTATGTGGACCTGGCTTCCCCATTGACTTTGCTTGTCAGGAGGTCACAAAAGGTGAACGCATGACCCTGGGACACTGCAACTGTCATATATATGAGTCAATTGCCAAACATCTGGCTTTTGATCATATGACCTTTGGGATGGTGCAACAGTCATAAGTGTGAACATGGTCATAAGTCAGTTTTTTCAGTCCGTTGTAACTTTGAATGGTTACTAAATGAATTGTTGTAAGTCGAGGGCTACCTGGGCTTGTTGTTTTCTCTTTCCAAAAAACAGCCCTTTTGAGTACCAATACTTTGGGTTTCAGCATATAAACTCTCTGAAATGGAGCCTGGCAGTTTATTTCTGCAAATGCAATTCCTTTAGTTTCCCCTCTGTAATGTTTCTGCCAGTATATTGTCCCAGACAAAGGGAGTTTGAGTTAAATATTGAGATCAATAGAGGGTGATCAGATAAGTGAATAGATGCAATTGCTACTTATTGGGTTAGGCCTAGTAGAGATTTAGAGTTGACATTGACCAGTATCAGTAGACCAACTTATGTCAACTTATTTGGTAGGGCAAATTTGTGGGAGCTTATCAGTTTCAAAAGAGCAAAGTCTTAACAGTGGAAGTTCCTGGCCATCCACAGGAGCAATGGATACATACAGAAACATTTTAGGTTCAGGTTGGGATCTTGATTGACCAGCAGTTGGTTCATAGACCACCTACAATCAGAAATAGGCCTTTATCTCGTAATTCTATTAGTTACTTCAGTACCCCAAGTAATACTCAAATTAAAGTAGGCAGCTAGATTTCAAATCTAGGATGGTCAAGTATTGGACATGCTTCATGTTGCTGGTATGTAGAATTTTTTTTTTTATTTCTCAGTTTTGAAAATATCAAAGAAAATCTGCTTCCCTAATAAATGTGGATACCACCCTTCTATTTTTCATTTTCTAATCCCTAAAAAGATAATGGTGCATTTTAAGCTGTAGTCTTTAGGCCCTTTTAAGGTCTTTCCAGTTTTAATTGTAACTTTATTTCTTCTTTCTGTACTTTTGCTTACGTTAAAAAAATTAAAACCAGATCCTTTGGATTAAATCAGTCATGTTTATAAATGAAGAAAAAGGGGAGAGTTAAAAGGATATCAGACTTAATTTTGAAGCTCCAGTTCAGAGATTGGGGAAAGTGGGTGGTGGGGTGGTGGTTGCTTTGACAAATTCCATAGTGGTTTAATGCTCTCCATTTCATTTCCCCAACTCAGCAACATTCATTATTTTCCCCTTGTAGATTGTAGAACAGCTGAATCCAATTTCTTGGGAGGGAGATTACCATGAAGCAATTAAAGGAATAATCTTCTAAAGAACTGCTGCTCACGTCTTTTAAATGAAAGATACTGTTGGTTCTTTGCAATTTTTTGAAGGATAGTTGGAGCAGTCCCAAAAGGGCAAGAAGGGTGTCCTTTAACTGGTGGAGTGAATCAAGGTAAATAGACTGGTGGCTGCTTCCCTTCCCCATCCTTCCTTACTGATTTAGATGTTTTGTTCGTGAGAGAGACATACTTGCATATTTGTGCAAGCCAGACCTGCTGCTTTTAATGCAACTTTCCAGGTGCACTAGAACGACTGATATTTTGGAAACCTTCCTATTGATCCAGAAAATAGGATAAATCTGTGGGGGGGGGGGATCTAGCTTTGGTTAGAAAAGTACCTAAAGATAGGTGGACGTCAGCCAGTGAAAGGCTGACAGAAGTGTCACCTGCTTCTTTTCCCAGGCTCTTTATTGCACTGCTTCTTTCAGTCATCCTTGGCAACTCACCGTAGAGTTCATCAAGAAAGAGGGCTGTGAAACACCAAAAAGATATTGTCGGTCTCTTGGGATTCCTTTCTGTCTCAAAAGCAATAGAACATTCAGCCATGTAAACAAATCAGAATCATTTCTTGGATTCAGCAGAACTGGGTTTCTGCTGCTACAAGCTTGTTGAACGATCTTTCCCAATGTGCTATTCTCCAGATGTCTTAGATTGCATCTCTTATTAATTCCTCGCCTACTAGGAATGCTGTGAATTGTAGTTCAGCTTAGAAGCTGCAAAAGAGCCTCACAAAAACACTAGAGAAATTAAATGAAAATTTAATTCTTTTCTTGTGGCTTTTTCAAAGCAAAGAAATGATAGAAATTCTGCGCTTCCTACTAGACATATATTTGCATTTCTTCAAGAGCTGTTCAATAGCAGAAAAAAAATATGATACAAGGTTTTGGGATTGAAAGAAGGTACATTATCCTCAAAAGGACAGTTGTACCAACATGGTTGATATTTGAAAGTATCAGATGTATGAATATATTACATTTAAGAAAATAAAACATATACAGTCCCGATAATTAATTCCATATTAAACAAATTAACTTTGGATATATTCTCATTAACTGGATCATTTAAGTCAATGGACTTTTAAAAAAAAAATTAGAAAAAGATTACATTGATTTATTATACCGGGAGAAAAAAAAGGGGAAGTGGATGCTCTAATTAACATTCTGCCCCCAGCGAGTATATCGCATATAATTCTTATTCTTAGTTCTTAAAAATAAATGGATACATTTCTTTTGGATTACAACCAACATTCCTTAAGTGTACTGATGCTACATAGGACATTTGAATGCCATTGGTAGGTGGCTATAAAAAGAACACAGCTCTATATTGGTACTAGGAGCTAAAGAAAGACTAGTAATGTTAGTATTAGTTGGTAAGAAAAGCATGGGTTATTAAAATATCACCCCAACAAAATCATATAAAATAGGTCCCATTAACAATACTAGCAGTTTTAATAGTCTTGTCACAAAGAAGAGTTTATCTTCATGTTAATATGTTCAGTTTTGACATTGTTATAATGCATTGTTGTGAGAATATGAGAACAGTAAATGTTACAGCATAAAGTTACTATTTTTAATTAAGGTTTCAATGATTTACACTTTTTTTGTAGCTTTAAGTCACAAATAGCCATATCAATTTCACTAAAAGAATGTAACTGAAAAACCTAGTAGTAGTAATATGTAAAGCATAATATGTAAATCTACTTGTTTTCAATAACTTTTCAGTAAGGATTTATTTTATCTTGCTGTGATGTTGGATACATTATTGAGGAACATGCCCCTCAATAATATATCCCCTCAATGTATATAAAAAGATAATATGGAAAAAATAGCTCAAAACTGACTTGTTTTCAGTCCTTCTTAAACTCCAATTGCACTTTCTTCATATAAGCCATATATTTTTTGATTCCATACAAGGCATGAAATTTGGTTTTCAGAAAATCAATACTATATATTTTGCCCAAGGAAATCAATACAATACATTTGCCTCTTTGTTCATCTGTGTTATAACTAGGCATATTTCCCACAGGCATATTTTTCTTCCGCTCTGCCCCTGTGACTGACAGCTTCATATGCTGTCTCCGAGAGAACAAAATGTATATATACTTTTTCCATGATGCCATGTTATACAGGGTCAGGGTGCCCTTTGAGGGTTGGGAGAACAGATTCGAGCAAGCAAGAATTGCTCTGTGCTGTATGCTAAATGTTGCCTGTGAAATTAGAGATGTGCAAGAAGCAGGATGATTAATAAAATTTAGGAACTTTGAAGCTGGACAGCTTGTAGATTTATCACAGCATAGATACTATTGGCAAGTGTGCTAAGTCTTAACTGCAGCTGCCTTGAATTATTCATTATTCCAGTGTTGGAAAGAAATAAACCTGTATGATCCATTTGAAAGCCAAAACAGAAAACAGTATATTGAACAATTATTATTAAACTTCATTATTCAAACTTTATAAACATTTTGTCTCATATCATTCTTTTAGCAATATTCTTTATTATTTTCTTCCCCACATCCTTTCATAATGAGAAAAGAAAATATTGCTTACAGTTGGCAAGCTATCTTATTTCCCTTTGACAGTTTAGAGTGTTTCCATCTTGATGTCCTGCAAGACAGTTGAGTATTGTGAATTATGATGTGGCTCAATGAAGCTGACTCCAAATAGCATATGCTCAAGCAGAAACTGATCTTTTTCTGAAAGTTTGCCTTTTAGATGAACCTTTAAATGTTGCTCAAGATCCAATTTTGTAAAGATAGAGTTTTGGCTCTCAGCGTAGAGCTTGGCCACTGCCAAGAAATAAACTAGAAATTCAGTTTAGCTATTTCCGTGCAAAATCTTTTTGACTCATTCCAGTACTAATACTCATTTTTCATCAGATTGTATTGTGCGAGAATTCTTATTTTCTCTTGAGCCATAGTCTTAAGAGTAAAGAGCAATAAAACATCAGATTATTGTGTGCAATCTGTGTGCATCTATCTACATTACATATTACAAGTACCATGATAGAGTGAATTAGAGTCCAAGCAAAAGCAGAAGAATATTCGTCATTATGTGAACAGCCCAACCTGCAAATTGGGGTTCCTGGAGGTGGGAAGAAAAGTGGGTTTTATGAAGATGCTTGGGGATATTCAGGAAATTTATATAAAGGAAAATTATTTTCCCCTATTTCTGCTGGTGTCAGATCTTATAATATTTGCTGGACTTAATAAAAAATATTGAGGCAGAAAAAACAAGAAACAGTTGCTGACTATTAGACACATAATGATAATGTTAACTGGAATACTTAGGCCATCAGGGCAAACTCTTGGTATATTAATCCAAATTAATGGGCATTTGCTAAACAATAGAACTTTTACAAGAGCATTTTCAGTGGAAAGAAAAAAACAAGGTAAAAAGGAAAAAATAGCTGTTTTCTTGCCATGTGGTTTTTATAACATAAGGGAATATCTCATCTTCAGTTGTCTCTCATTTTTTCACTGTGTTCATCTGGGAGGGAGGGAGGGAGG
>JAEANM010024522.1:0-11138 GCA_017656035.1 Myanophis thanlyinensis
AAAACATCTACTTCTGCTTCATTGACTATGATAAAGCCTTTGACTGTGTGGATCACAACAAATTGTGGCAAGTTCTTAAAGAAATGGGAGAAACCAAGAGAATGAGGTGGCTGGATGGAGTCACTGAAGCAGTCAGCGTGAGCTTAAATGGATTCTGGGGGATGGTAGAGGACAGAAAGGCCTGGAGGAACATTGTCCATGGGGTCACGATGGGTCGGACACGACTTCACAACTAACAACAACAAAGTTGATTAAAGCAATGATTCAAAATTGAGGCAACAATGACCAGTTAAATATTGGCAAACTTCACTGTTCACTAATTCTGCCATACAAAAGTTATTTCTTTTCCTCACCTTATGTTGCTTCCCCCTTACTTTTATGACAGTGCTACAAGTGGTTGTGCTACAAGTGGTTTTCAGTTTGATAGGATTTTCTCCAAATACTGTTTTGAGAGCTGCAAAAAATGTCGTTCTGGGAATAGACTAGCTATATCTAGCCATTCCCTTGTGTAGTTTTTCCCATGAATTTTTGTTTACTTAACTTTCAGCCTGATGTAGTTAATCAGCTATGCTGAGAGAAATTCTTTTGATTTCATTACATTTTTGTTGTCATTTATCCCCAGTATGATGTTAGTTCCCATAACCTTTAAGTGCCAGAATTAGTCAAACACTAGAACATAAGAATTCCCACTGCACTAGTGGAAGTTGGGGAAACGTGCTAAGCATAAAGCAAATAACAGAGTACTTTCAGCATCCAATGTCATGTTTCCCATTACTGGAAGAGGGGTGGGGGTAGGGAATAACAGCTGGCAAACTTGCCAAAGTAGTCTCCAAGATTTATGTATCATCTTAAACTAGAATAAATATACCAGATCAGTGTTCCCCAATCTGCTGTGTTGGGATTACAATTCCCTGGATCCTAATTGATTTGGGTGAAGTGATGGTAGACAGATACTGAATGTTTGTTTCTGTGTGTCTGTCTATGTCTCTCCCTCTCCCTCCCTGTGTGTGTGTGTGTGTGTGTCCAAAGGGGAAAGGAGGAATATGGGGAACATTTGGAAAAACAAAGATACATATTCTTGCATTCAGTTGTCATAGTTTTTGATGATTCTGCCACATCTGCATTCACAATTTAGATACAAACTGTCTTTTTCTGCTGTAATTAAGCTGGAACCAAGTGAACCATCATGTTTTTGGAAAAAAAACTTAATGGAGTTTCTTTTCCTTAGATGTTGTATGATATCTTTTATTACATTCATTGCTTTTTAATCATCAACATTAGTAAGAGTTAAATAGTTTGGGTCACTTTTGTATATTTACAGTATTTGCTACTCCATAGAGTCCTGCTAAAATTCATTTTTTAAAAACAAATTTCCTCTGCTTAACCATGCCTTAATCAAGACATTTTGTTGCCACAGGGTGAAAAGCCGTCCAAATCCCATTTCTCCAGCGATAATCAAGTTATGTTGTCACTTGAATAGAAAATGCAGTAATAATTAACAAACTGCCATTTTCTGTTAAACCATGGCATCTAAAATCAGCTACCTGAGGCACTTCTCAGATTTGTATCTAACATTAGGGCCAAAACTATCTCTTGACTTACATATCTGATCATAGAGGCAATGTTTCAGCTGTATATGTAACAGAGAGACAAAAAATTTTATCTAACCAAATGCTGAGCATGACAGAACGAGAAATAAAAAAAATATTGGGCAAAGATAAGTATGGTTAAATAGAATGTTAAACTGAAAAAAATAAGATAGATAGGTAAAGAATATTCAAATTATTCATATATTACAGGGTTTGATCACTGAACAAGAGTACTAATAGTAGTATGGTAGTGGATTGTGACTAGCTATAAAATGGAGAGCCACCTATTATTGAGAAAAAAAATGTAACAAAATTATACAATACTACAACACAATACAATATACTAATGTATGGAGATAATGGACTCACACTAAAGACTTGCATTTTCATGACAATGATTTTCACTGTTGTACTATGGCTGTGAAAGTAGCATCATTAGAAATATGGAATTCTTCCAATAGTGGTACTGGAGAAAATTGCTCAGAACATCTTGGATCTCAAGAAGTATAATTCAATGCTAAATGAAGTGAAATCAGAGTGCGTATTGGGAAGATTAATAATGACATTTAAACTTAAATAATTTGAATTATAATGCAAATAAATAGCTGTGCTGAACCTTATGCATCGGAAAATTTGAAAGCAGTCTAAAAAAGGCTGATTAAAAACAAACCAGGTAGATATTACCATTGATGAAAAAAGCATCATTTTTCAAAAATTCAAAGAAAAGACAATTATGATATCCATCAAGTCAGTAAGAGTTGGCACTAGTGGAACAATGGAACAAATACAAAAAGTCTGATAAATAAATATCACAACTATTGCAGAAGCATTTTGACTCAAAATTTCTGCGAATCAATATGTTTCCCAAAAATTTGAGTGATGTATCTTTTAAGCAGTTGAAGTCTGTAAGACATAGAGTGTTGAAATAAGCTAATTTCAAATCAAGCATTTGCCAGCTACAGTAACCCTTTTCTGGCATAGCTTCCACAAATATACCACAACTATTCTTAGACTTTGTTATGTTCCCAAAAGCCAGTTCTGGCAAAATGTAACGTGGTTCTCCAAAAATAGGAAATGCAGTGCTTCTAATGTTTATTCATTTGGAAATAAGTCACATTAAAAAGGGGGATTTATTTTCAGATTAATATAGTGTGCCATATAATCCTATGTGTTACATTTAATTCTCAGATTGATAGAAATTATAGAATAGAAAATAAAGTTTCAGATTTGTGTGCTGTTACTTCGTACACGCACAAACGCACACATTTTATTAGTCTGGTGCTGGAAAAAACCATTTTTTCTTGCAACCATAGATTCATTCATTTTTGGTATTGTACATTAAACAAGGCTCTCATCGTTTGGCCTTGTCTCTTCTACACTTGAACATAATGTTCTGTACCAGGACATTCATGCTAGTTCAACTTTTGCAATGAAAATTGTTTTGTTATAACCTTGTGGTTGCTCAGTTTACGTTGTGCAATGGCCTGTAAAAATATATTTTCAAAACAATATAGCAATAACAAAAGCCTTATTTTTACTTAGTGCTTCAAATCTAACCAGAATTAGTCTAGCAATACTTGTTATTGGCATAAATCCAACATATGTTTTGATACCCCAAGGATTTAAAAAAAAAAAAAACTTCAGTTAAATAAATTCATTGTAAAAAATATTTGTGCATCAAGAAGAGTGATATATAAGTACCAGGAAGAATGTGGTCGAATCCATTTTATATTTGTACATAGAACACCATCCTTTTTATGGAAGGAGAGAAACAGGCCAGGCACAAAATGCTATAGATTTGGCTAAGTAAAGTGCTATACCGTTTCAGCAGAAATGGCCCATATGTTTTAATTTACAGTTCTTCCTTTAAAAGATGTTCCTGGTAATGTTTTTGAAGAACCTATATAGATATCACTTCATATGAATCTTGTCAGGATACTTCCAATGCACATTAAAACGATCTGTGCAGTGGAGTGATTGCCTTCTGCTTTAGCAGAACATTTGCCATTGACCAAACAGCCCTATGCATGTATTTTCAGAAGTCAATTCCAACTAATCTTGCACTGCAGCTGCTCGAAATTGTTTGCTGCTTCTTTTAAGATATCCTATCAAAATACCCAACAGTAACCCCTAAAATATCAGGAAGGGTTTTGAACTATTACTACTACTTTAGGGAACAAATCTAGAGGGCCCTTTGGTTGAATTGGTTTCAAAAGATCTAAAAGAAGATTTAAAAGATCAGTTTATATTGTCTGTAAGAATCCTTTTCTTGTCTCTAAAACACTGTTTTTAGAAATCATAGGTATACAAACACTACTAAAGAGAATGTATCTATTACATTTGCTTATCTCTGTTAAATATAAAACCTGTTTAATCACATTATTGGAGATTTGCAGAATAGGATTTATTCATACTTGTGCTCTTCTATTTTCATTGCAAGCTTCCTTCAACTGAGTTTAGAATAGACTTATCTAAAAGGAATTGATTTGAATACAGGGCTATATATTTTTAATGCAAGCTTAAAACAGTTAAATAGACCTGATGCATGCCCAGTTATATTTACAGTGCTTGCCAGGAAAAAAAAAAGACTTCTCTTTCAGCCTTTTGCTAACATATCCAAAGCTAAAAACCAGTGAAATCTAAAAACCATCCATCACAAATTCCTCTATGCTGCCCCATTTCATTGCATCCTTATTTAAATATTAATAATAGAGCTGCTCCAACCTATATTTTAAGCACAGAATACTGTAGAATTAGTTCCTGGACAAAAGTATTTGTCACTAATCCAGGGTAACTACAATATCCAGCAACCAGGATGATGTAATTTATAATAACATCATTGTAGCAGCTATTTTTGTCCTTATTGTTTCTCTGTTCTTGGACATCAGTATGGTATAAGCCTAACTAAAGCTCAATTTCAGAAAGGTTTCTTATCCCTAAATTCCAAGAAATAAATATTTAATTTTTAATTTATATAATAGTTTATAATTCCAGGTTTTATTATACTGTTTTTCTTTTATGGGCTTATTATTAGATATATTTGATTATTTATTTCATCTGTTGCTATGGATCTAATTAAGCTGTCTTGATTAAATTCATTGAGTCTGAAGGAATGTGAGAAGATAGATTGTAGGTATCACATATTCATTCACTGATGAAAACTACACAATATAATAGTTATCTCATACCGAACATCCATGTATGATGCAACACCTAACATAATCATTTCTGCATCAGCAAATGTAAATTGAAGAGCTGTAACGTGATTTTTGGAAACGTAGAAATGAGAAGGGAAAACAATTTAATTGTTAGTGAAGGCTATTTATATACAGATCTTCAAACAATAAGAATATTATATTTGGTAACATTAACTTTGATAGAAATGAAGGGAAAGGAATGGGAAAGTTGTGAAGATAAAATAAGTTCCAAAATGTTTAGTAACCACCATTAGTAGTAACAAAAAGAATTGAAAGTTTAATGTAGAACTCTAGAGAATTTATAAAAACTTGAGAGTAAGCTCCATTGGGTATGAGATACAGACTACAAGTTGTCTTTCATGTTTATTCTGTTTGAAGTTATGGCACTGAACATATTTGTGTCTGGCCTTCAAAGTTATGGCCACTGAATACCTCTAGTCAAAATTCTGCTTCTTGGCAGCCTGCCTTTACAACTATAGGGTGTGCTTCAACAACCTCCACCTGCTTATCTCCTATCATATCCGCCATTTTGGCTCCCTGATTCACATGAGACCTCATAAAGAAGGCCTTGTAAAGAAGAGCTAGGCCTGGCCAGGCGTGCCTTGTCAGTAGTGGGCAGTGAAGGTCAGTTAAAGTGACAGGGGCCCTAAAGTACAGGGTGGCTCTGGCTATCTGTGGCTTCATATTGGGCCATGACATAGGTTTGCGTACTCTACCGCCCACAGCAACAGCTGTTTAGGTCTTCCTTTTGATTCCTTGCCAACATCCAACAAGCAAAATCAATGAGGAACCAGAAGAAAGTTTTGAGCCCCCGCTTAGTGACTCACGATTCTCACTTAATAATGGCAATGGGGGCTCCTGGGATTGCTGTTGCTAAGCAATGTGACATCACTCAGTGACAAAAATTCTGGTCCAAATTACCACTGTAACTTGAGGATCTCTTATATGCACATGATTAACAACAAATGCAAGTCACTTTATAATGTATAATGTATATTCTCACAAAGACTGGGTTCTGAGGAATTGTAGTCAATTAATTGCAATTTACTGATCAGACAGAATGCTTGACTGGCAATCACACTCTTTTAATATCGTAAAAAGAATTGGGTAGAAATTTAGTTTTTTGTAACTACAGTAACAGATAAAAATTATTTGAAAATTCATGCAATGATGATAGGGTATACCAAAATTGATTGTCTGCATTAAGGTCTCTATTGGAGAAATTATTGCAGATCACCTAAAAACAGATCATATGAATTTGGCCATCTTTGAATGATTAAAAGCTAAATGGGTTCAGACCTATGTAGTACTTCAATGGAAGAGCATCAGGAAATTCCTGTCTCTAGACTATATTCAGAAGTTTTAAAAAATGTCCTGGGAGAAGACGGCAACAAATTACTTCCATATTGTTGCCAACAAAATTCATATAGATATCCATGAATTTACCAGAATCAAGCTTGACTCAAAAATAATTTTGTATGAACATAAATTATTGTCTTCTAGGTTTTGTATTGAAAAAATGCCTTTAAAATTACAATCCATTTGTATAGAAATTAAGTTTACTGACACTTGCTAACAACAGACCATAAAACAAACAGTAGCTCCAGAAGGAAATCATTTGTACAAAGGAGACAACAAATTTATCAATAAACATATCCAGAAAGGAAAGTTAAAGTGTTAATTTAGCTTTCTGTAATCTTGAATGCAAAGCTTTATTGGAGACCTTTTAAATGCAAAGCTCTTAGTGGCAGATGAAAAATTATTTGCAATATTAACAAGTATTTTAATAAGCTGTTAAAATCCACCGGAGACTGCAAAAATCACATCAATTCCATTGTTTCTGAAATAAATTCATTTGCTTTTTCTGTGAAATTTTTAATAGACCATATGGGGGGAAATGACATCTATTATTCACAATTGTCTCAACTATTTCATAATGAAGTTATTATGCAAATGATGCAAAATGATGTAAATACAACTAGGGTTGTCAACATTGCACCCAAAGTGTATTGTACAAGTGCTGCTAAATTGAAGTTTCAACATGGTTTACTTATAGATGATAAGAGTACTTTATGTCTAATTTCTTTGTGTAGGAAAATTGCTTTCCAACCTTTTTGAAAGGCTTAGATCTAAGCCTAGGTCTTGGGCATAATATGAATGCCATGATGGGCATGGAGTTATAGAATACCATTTCATCAGAAAACAAATTGGCAAGGTTATACTTCGCCATCTTTCTGATATGCCAAGATATTGGCTACCATTTCATCTTAATTTTCTAATTTTTTCTGGGCAGATAAAAAAAATACTTGTAATCAATACCATGTAGAGGACTATTGGAAATACAATTTATATTGGGCTTGAGACTCTCTTTTACAATATCCTAGATTTCCTTTTTTTATAAATGAAATAATATAGAATACATTTCATGGGGCAGAGAACCTCAGATATGAAGTATGGTGTTATCATGTATATCATCATTTGTGAGTGCTACAATGGAACATATGGTCTAATCTATTTTCTGTTACTGTAAAGTTTTTGAATGTCTTGATTTGCTGCGCTTACAACATATCCTCTGGGAAAAGATTGGAATTAGGACATCAAAACAAATTGACAGTATCTAAATCAATACTTTGTTAACTAATTTGATGAGACAGTTTTTGACTGTTTCCTGAATATCATAAGCTTGTGAGGAAAAAAGGAAAATACAGTAGTTTTCCGATATCTGTATATCATTTTAGTTTTTATGATTTCTAATATTAATTAAATATAAATTAGTATGGGGGAAGTTCCAGACCATGATCCCTGCTTTGTGGAGTGCAGGTCTCATAATTATGTTCACTCTTGTTCAACATCTACATTAAACATGGGTGATGTCATCTGACAGTTTAGGTTGAGATATCATTTGTAGGTGAATGATACACAGATTTACATCTCCAGCCCAGACCACCTGCATGTAGTAGAAATCTTGTCTTGGTGTCTGGAGACCAAGTGTGGGGGTCTTGAGTGTAGAACAACTATCTTCAGCTAAATCCTAGCAAGGTGTAATGGGTTTTAGGACCCTATTGTTCTAAGGGCCTTCCCTGCATAGTTATGGATCTGGTCACACAAATTATGGGTTCTCCTGGATTTCCAATTCCTTCTTGAAGATCAGGTGGAAGCTTTGACTGGGACCTTAACAGAGTTACATATTGTGCACCAATTGCTCCATTCCAGACTGGTATAACCTGCTCATGAACATTCATGTCTTAATCACCTTTTATTTGGTCTATTGCAATGTGCTCTATGTGGGGCTGTCATTGAAGAGTATTTGGAAGTTCAGCTAGTGCAAAATGAAGCAGCCTATCTTTCACAGCCTGGGATGCTTCTGCTCTGTATTGTCAGTCTGCTTTCAGATTACAGCAGGACTGTCTTTTTCTCATTGTATCTACCTGTCCAGTTGGATCAGGAAGAAGGTGCATTCTCCAGGTACTGTCTACTAGCATGTCATCTGGCAGGACCCAAGCTTTTTTGTCATGACATCCACCCTTTAGAACATCATTCTAGACATCGTTCTTGCCCTGATCCTGCTTACCTTTTGTAATGCCTCAAAAACCTGATTTTATTATTGAGACTGGGGCCCCAGATGTAATTGTATCTGTATCATGTGCTAATTGTTGTTGTTGGTTGGTTTTTCTCAGTTTATTTTGCTTTTAACTATGAGATGGACAGCCATAATAAAGTAAATATTAATGCACCATATTAGTCTAATATGCAAGTGGCATAAGTCAGAAAAAAATTATTGCCTTTCCCAAGTGTTTTTGTTTACTGATTTGTCCATTAGATATTGTCATAAATATAATATTACCAATTGTCTCTCAGCACCTGGTGGTTTGTTTGGTTTTTTTTTTGACGTGTAGCTTGTCATGCAAAACAAGGATAAGAAGTTATGGGGAGGGGAATGATACCCATCTCTATAATGAATATATTGTTAAGAAAATGGAGATATGTCTCATGACCCGACTGTGGTGAACTTAAAAAAAAACCTTGGCTGAAAGTGATTTGACAGTTTACAGTTTGTGCTTGTCACCAATTTTTTTTATTGGAACTGGCAACTTCCACACTTTATAGTAACAGAATGACAGAAAAATAATGTTCACTATATATACAGCATGTACACAGGCATCTTCACCATACACAAGGCTAGTGATCTTGACAATCTCATCTCATCACAGTCATCTGTGCACAAAAAGACATCATCCATGAGACATTGTGAACATTACAGTGAAATGACATTCCAAGTCCAGTGAAAATTCAGCGTAATACAAAACATACCAACCTACTGCAAATGACATCCTTTAAAATAATAATTACTCAGTAGTCATTTAGCTAGAGTCTGAAGCAGAGATGTGTTGTGTAGTTATAAGTCTCTTAAGGGAAGCAACTTCTGCAGACAAATTTGCTATGCCCTGTTTCAAGTACAAGTTTTCTGTCTCAGAGACTTTGTAGGAATTGTCCTTAACGTCAAGCCCTGTGGCTTTGCAGTCACTCTGAGTTTTTTCAGTGAGTTCTTTTTGATGGTGCCAGTGTTCTGGTTTCAGAGACCAGTCTTGGATATTAGTCACTTGAACTGAGAAAGGAGTGTGAGTGTTATGTGCTAAATTTTGTGCATTATTCTTTTCAAGTTCAAAATGTCTTTTAGATGACATATCAATAGGTGACAGTCGTTTTTGTGTGGCATCATATTCATTATCCAATGTTTCCACTTTGATTTGCATGGCCTTTGCCTTAATTCTCAGTTTATGAGGAAGTGCAGACGAACTTACCTCTGGAACCTTAACTATGGCATTGGTATTTTTAAGTTCAACGGGAGAATGGATTGGACCTTTAGGAACTTGCTGCTCATCTTCTCCATCTGATGACTTTCCCACAACACCCTCATCAGTTTCTGAAGTCCTTGGAGAATTGCTGGAGGACCTGTTGGCTTGCAACAGTGGAGGGGAATGTGAATAACCATTAAAATGGCTTCCCATGAAGCCTGGATATATTGAAGTTGTAAAGGGCCCTCTTTCATCTTGTGAATTTCTTGTATAGTTTTCTAGTTCCATAGGTTCCTGCTTTATGATTTGGAATTTATTATCAGTATTTCTGCAATTGTTTTGTGTGGGACTTGTTTGAGTATGCTCTATTGATGACACTTCAGATACATCAGATAAAGAGCTTTGTGGTGAGTGCTTAATGACAGATATACAACTACTGCTTACAATAGTTGGCTCATGCTCATCAATGAAAGCATTAATACTTGATTTGGAATTCTGATATTCTTGAAAATAAACAACTGTAGAATTGTTGAGCTTCTGAATCTCTTGGGCATATGCAGAAGAGCTTATTAAACCAAACTTTAACTTCAGTGAAAGTAATTCAGCTTTTAAAGTGGCATTTTCTTCTCCCAGTGCAATTAGCTTGTTCTCTAAAACAAGATCATTCAGTCGCCGTTTTTCCCTAGACCTTTTGGCAGCTTCATTATTTTTACGTCGTTTTTCCCAGTACATCGCATCTTTCTTTTCATCTGGAATGAACTCCCGCTTTCTCCTACATGCTGAAGCCTTGTTTTTTATAACGGCTCCTTCTGCAAGTAACATTTCATCACCAGTAGCTAAGTCATCCGATACATCAGTCAGTGTAGAATTAAGAGCCATAATTTTATCCATGTTGCCACTTGTATCAGCAGATGCCTGTTCTGGTTTAATAGACTGCATTTTTCTTAGCTGCATCAGAAGCAAATTTCAGTGACTATGTAAATGATAACACGATAAAGTAACCTTTCAGGACTTGTTGAACCAGAATAATTTGATATATACAGTGAGTTTAATTCCATATGTATTATTCTGTTTATTCCATAGTTTCAGGCATCTTGGTGAAATGTTCTTCTGAGCTGATCCATCTGAGAAACTTCTTTAAAAATCTGTGGCATACAAAAGAATAATATTTGTTTAGTTACTAATTTTCAGTCTCTTTTAAAAAAAATATATTTGCAACACTTTTAATAATTGTATTTATTTTATGCAATCATCTTTTATTTATTGTTTACACAATATTTACACTCCCTCATAAACTGACTCAGTGGTTAACTATAATGCATAAATAAACAACCCAATAAAAACCACAAAATACCCTCAGACCAACATAACATAGCTAAAAAAAATCTGCCCAGTCACTAAAAACTTAAATGCCTGCTTAAAAAGGCAAGTCTTCTCAGCATTTTTAAAATGAGCATGGGCGTGTGTGTGTGTTCATAATGCACATATAAAGGGCAGCTCTTTAACTACACAATTGGATCCACCACATTGACTTTTTTAACACACACACACACACA
>JAEANM010024523.1:0-11137 GCA_017656035.1 Myanophis thanlyinensis
CCCATCTCAAGAGACCATCCAGGCAGAGATCAGTGAAGATCAGCGACATCCTTGTGCCGTATATATATATATATATAACATGTGCCATAGACTGGGCTGGATTTTTCCTGGTATTTCTGTCTCCATCCAAATGCTAAATGCAATGGTGTCTGGCTTCCCAGGATGCATTTGTTTTTGGAGTGAGGGTTGCTGGGATGATGATTCTTAAAGGGCGGGGTCAGCTTCTAAACAATACAGATTTGGCCCTGCCAGTGGATGGGGCTAGAGAGCAACATCAATATATAAACAAATTATATCTGAGGGCATGACATTAACTATTTTAAAGTTTTGGTGGCTTTCAAGAGATAATATAGTGTGTCAGAATGCTGGTGATTAAAGATACAAAAGAACAACAGTGGTAGACTTAACTCTGGAATTTTGCCTACTGATGCAGAATTCAAGCCATCACTTTATTCCAATTTATGTTACTCTGAAAAATAAACATTTGAATATCTTCTTAAAAATATGGACCCAAACTTTATAATGCATATTTTAACAATATATAATGTACTACAGCAACAAATAATATTAAACATAAGCATATTAATTATCTGTACTTGGTACAACACAGTCTCCAGATTTCCCCTTCCAGCTCCTCAGCCATTGTAGAGTTTGTGGCACTAAGAAAGATCTTGAATTATACTGTTTCCACAGTTTAATGCATTACCTCTCTTTCTTTTAAAAAAATATAACTTATGATCACACATAGAGAAAAGAAAAAAGGAGTAGAATGGTGTCTAGAGTAACGATTGACTCTGTCTTGGTGAATATGACTGCATGGTGATGAACATTAATTTTCAGTATATCTCTGACATTGGATTTGCACTGGGAGTTTAAAAGGGCAATCTAACTAAACTGACCTGTGAAGTTTCAGAATAATTTTATTTTATGCAAATGCAAATTAACAGGTCACACTTATTCTTATGATCAAACGTTATGAAACCCATATGAAGTGATTAATGGTAGCTTAAAAGAGCAGAGTGATAATTTTGAGAAAGAACTCAAAAGGGGAAAATAAATTTATTTTGTTGGAGAAATATAATGTAAAATTTCAGAAAGATTATTAGCCTTTACCGTCTTGTGAAAGGAATTTAAATTCAGAAATAGACAGTTTTGTGCAGACCTTAAAGGCACTAGAAAAAGAAGACTGTGAGTTCTAGTCCTCAAAGCCAGATAGGTGGTTTTACTTTGAGTCATAGAAAGTAATAGCAAACCAGAGGTGAAATTCAGCAGGTTCTAGCAGGTTCACTAGAACTGGTAGTAAATTCTCTAAGCAGTTTGGAGAACCGGTTGTTAGAAGAAAACTCCTTTTGGTTTTTTTTCCCACTTTACTGGGTTAATCCTGTAAGGAAGGCAGGAAAAAAACATTCTGGTGTTGTTTCTAGCCTAATCGTTATTGCCCTGCTTACAGAAACTGCCCACTCAGTCACATGACCCACCCAGTTGTGCCCACCCAGCCACGGCCACAGAACCGGTAGTAAAAAAAAAAATGAATTCCACCATTGTAGCAAACCACTTCTGCACAAAGGAACGATAGACAGACAGGCAAACAGACAGACAGATAGATATACAGTAGATAGATAGATATCCATCTACTGTAGATGGATAGATAATGGCAGGCTGGCTGGATATATACATTTTCTGAAATTAATTATAGCTGCATTGATAGTATAGGCCAATAATGGATTTAAGATATAGGAATGCAGCTTTTGAAAGTGTTAGAAACCCCTAGTTTAGTTCTCTCCAGCAAGCAGATACATATTTTCTACCAGGTAATTATAAAGAAAAGAGTAAATGGGCGGGAGTTAAGATTGAGATTGACAGAAATGTAGTTAGAGATTACCTACTGGTTTTGAGTTTAAATGACTTTAAACCAGTGGTGGAATTCAATTTTTTTCTACTACCAGTTCTGTGGGCATGGCTGAGTGATTGGGTGGCTAGTTTTTGTAAGCAGGGCAATAAAGATTAGGTTAGAAACAACACCAGAATGCCTTCTTACAGGATTAACTCTGTAAAGTGGAAAAAAACAAAAGGAAGTTTCTTCTAATAACCAGTTCTCCAAACTGCTTAGAAAATTTACTACCAGTTCTAGCGAACCTGCTAGAACCTGCTGAATTTCACCTCTGATCTCATCCAATGACCCGGCATACCTCACTCTCCCAGCCTGGAGCCTCTGATTGCCTCAACAAAATTTAAGAAATTAGTGGTGCAGGCTAAAGCATACAATAGCAATGAGACTTATATACTGCTTCATAGTGCTTTACAGCCTCCTCTAAGTGGCTTACAGAGTCAGCCTATTGCCCCCAACAATCTGGGTCCTCATTTTACTCATCTCAGAAGGATGGAAGGCTGAGTCAACCTTGAGCCTGGTGAGATTTGAATTGCCAAATTGCAGGCAGCCAGCAGGCAGCAGAAGTAGCCTGCAGTACTGCACTCTCACCACTGTGCTACCACGGCGCTTATACAAAGCAGTGGAATGCAATTATAACTCTGTTGCATTTTTAAAAAGAAAACTAATATTGATTCTTGGCATCAATTTTAACAGTACTTTTTCCTGCCAGCAATTCGTCTCTAGTAATCTCGAATCACTGGTCCTTGTCAATTATTGTTCCTGTTTGTTAAAAGAAAAACAAAAAGCTCTTGCACAGACCCTGAAAATTATCAACCCACTCATCTCCCAGGTAGAATCAGCAAACTACATTCAAGGCATCCTGATTTAAAACTTTTCAGATGTATCATATATAGGAATAACGTGAGGAGACAAGAGAGAGAGCTGCAGTGACTGCCAAAGGAATGGGGGCATAGAAAACATCTCAGAAGAGACCATCCCTAGTTTCTTATTTTATGCTGATGACAATGTAGTTTTTTTCTTTCCCTGTGGTGGGATTATGCATCAAGTCTGTTGCAAAGTATTGTAAAAGAAGGTTGCCTTTAAATTAGTCTAGAACCAAAGTTGTGTTCTATTCCAAAACCTCATTTGATATAAATAGTAGACTTATGGCTAAGTTATCAAACAAGTGAAGTAATAAAAATATCTCAGGATATACAGTACATTTCAGGATACAAGGACATGGAATTCCTAAACCCTGCAGGTCACTGAAAATGGCAAGGGGTTAACATCTGCCATTTTTAGTGCTTTTAAAAAAATATTTTAATCACTTCTGTGGCCAATGTATATCCTGGACAGAGTGCATTTCCCAGGGGAAAACGTGTGTTCAATTTCTTCATTGTTCATAGACATTTGCACATAAAGACAAAGGCTACTATCTTGAAAGGATGAATCTACATTTCTGAGAGTGGTTTTTAGTGCTTCTGTTTGTATTCAAAAGAAAACACTATGAAGTTCACCTTACTTTCTAAGAAACCTGTATTTCTCAAAGAAGGTTTGTGTATTGCCTTAAGCTGTTTTCTGTCTTCTTAACTGTTTATGACTAGCATCATCCCAAGTGGATGATTTAATTGTATAAGGCCCTTTTTCATCTCTCACAACAAGAAGTGGAAATGCAAAAGACAAAGAAACTACACATCAGTATCTATTGATAAACAGCATTAGAACCACCTGTTTTTATGCTTTGAGGAATCCAAATAAAATGTTCTCCCCTACTCATAATTCCTCAAGGCACTACTGTAGAGTGCCTTTTCTTTGGCTGTTTAAACACTTTACCCTTTGCAATTAGATCGTTGCAGTTTTGCTGAGGTCATCTACACCCAAGCCTTTCTGGATCCGCAGTGACAGTGCTGCATGTGTTACTCTACTCTTTGTGGCATATCAAGTGTGGGGTGGTGATTGGTCCATTAAAGTATAGATAATAATAAAATAATCTATTATATCCTGACTAGATTTTTGATGTGCTGTTTTTATTTCATGTTCTTTTGCTTTATTTATACTGTATCATCATATTTTAGTCTTCATATTTCTAATATAAAGACAAAGTACAATCTTTGTACTTCTACAAAGTACATCTAACAATTTAGATAAGTACTATAAAATCCTACAATTCTATGTTACAGAACAGATAATTATATTATTACTATATACCATACTTTAAATGCTTATCATTTGAATGGTTGCAATACTACATATTTTTACTAATCTAACCTAAATATTGATTATGTCCATGAGTTTAGAGTAGGGGTGTCAAACTCAAGGCCCTGGGGCTGGATCCAGCCCACAGGGTGCTTAGATCTGCCCCATGTGGCCAACCTGAAAACAGTGAAGGGCCAGTCCATGGTGCCTCTGCCAGCAAAAACAAGCAAGCTCCGTTTTCGCTGGCAGAGGGTTGCAGGAAGCCATTGCAGCTGAAAACAGAGCTTGGGAGCCCGTTTTAGCTGACAGAGCACTCAGGCCAATACAGGCACCCCCGACACAAGTGCTGTTAAGATGGCCACACCCACCCTGGCCATGCCCACCCCAGCCTCCCCAAGTTCAAACACAACCCTGATGCAGCCTCAGTGAAATCAAGTTTGACACCCCTGGTTTAGAGCAATTTCCAAATACCATATTCCCGAGGCAATCTGCAATGAAAAAAAACAACAATTGAGAATGCTACACAGAAAGAAGATTTCCACAAACAAAATATCATGTCTGGCTTAGAAAACATCCTCATTAACTTATACATTTAAAACTATGCTTTTTGTTCATTTCTCAGGTGCAATTTAGCAGTTATATGCCATATAGGTAATCCCCAACTTCGTTTCATGACTGTTTGAAGCAGCACTGAAAAAAGTGACTTTTGACCATTATGATTATGTCATCACCTTTTGCAAACTTCTGACATGTAAAGTCAGATTCACTTAACCATGTTACTAACTTAATAACTGCAGCGATTCATTTAACAACAGTCATAAAAGGGGGCAAAACTCATTTAACACTGTCTTGTTAGCAACAGAAATTGTGGGCTGAATTGTGATTGTAAATTCAGTACTACCTGAATACTATTCCCTTTATCTTCCTGACTTCCTATTTTAGAAAAAAAATATTAAAAATAAAATATCTATACAATCTGAAGAGAACCTACTATATACACAATGCAAACTTTCTACTTTTCATTAACAAATTCCAGTTATGAAGAAAACAAGAATTACCACTGTGTTACAAGAATGCACAATATCATGCCATCAGGACATAAGCGTTTTTTCTGAAGAAAATTATACCATTTGCGATTTTTTAAAAAAAACTTCCTTAAAGTTATTTTTAATTAAAACAATTAGCAACAGTTAATATACCAGAAGGAACTGACTACAGAAGAAGGAATGCTAGTTCCAGCTTTTTTCCTTGATTAATAAATATTAAAATTAATGAGAGACTTTCAAGATCCTATTGTTAACAAATGTGTAAAGATTCCTTTGAAATAATTTGTATAGGAGTAAAATGATACATAAGCTGCTACAATTATTCTGAATGCTTTACTTTTTTCAGCCAATTATGAAAATTGTGAAAAGTATTAATATCTAATTTTAATTTGCTCTGTAGAGCCATTAACAATAAAAAAAGTTTAATTAAGGTATGTATATGAAAAAGAAAAAGAGGAAAATTTGGCTGTAATTTTAGAGAATAATAGAGAACAACTAGATAGTTCTTCTTTAAATGCAGGTTGCTTTATTAATTGATAACTTTATTAGACTTTAGTACTAAGATCAAATCATACTTGGAAACATCTAAATTTTTAAACATACACTATAGTTCAATGGAGGCATAAAGAAAAATAAACTATTCTGAGTAATTTTATTTAAAATGTAGAGTTCATGAAAAGGAAGGTCAGAGACAATGTAGTAGATTTAGGGAAAATAAATGTAGCCATCCTGTACTTGCTTTAGTTAACTTAATTTCCAGGCATTTAAGAAAATGTTTTGAATTACAGGTCAAATTACTCCAGTCTACTAAATGCTAACTCATTTTTGGACTACTAAGAAACATTGGAAGTCAAAGGTGATCATAGTCCACTGGAAGGTACAACTATTACTCATTACTCTTGACTTACATATTCATTTTACTTCCACACTTGTCTCAGGTCAAATATATTGTACAGGTCTTTGAAGCATTGTAAAATTTGCAAATTCTGTTTTGAAAGTGCAAAGGGGCAAGAGATCACAATGGTCCTATTATGAAATTACTGCTTCTTCAGCAGAGAATCTTTTGAAGTGAACACATTTCTTAAATATACATACTGTCAACCCTGAAACTGATCTGACTGAAGCTGCATACATTAAACAATTGACAAATTTTAAACCATTAATTCTCATTCTGGACATCACTGCCTGAACTCTACTCCTCATTATACATTGATGGAAACATGACTTTATGTGCTATATTAATTTACTCAGCATATTTATAAGATGAAGAAACATTCATTAGAAAAATACTAGAAAAATATGCTTGTTCTAAAATAATCTATAATATTATCAAAGTGTGGACAAAATTATACTTATTCCCATGTGTATATATACTTCCATTCATAAAAACTGCATGCATTGCAAACATATATAGAACACGTAATAGGTTATACAGTACCTGAAAATTTAATAGAATGCCTTTATGCCTTAAATATACGTTGATCGGTCGAGAAGCTAGCAATATGTTACCTAACCTAAAGGATATCCCTATATATACCCCAGCATTATACACACATATATAGTACATTTTAATTTACATACTTAATAAAGGCAATCTTTATTTTGTTGGGTATATATATCATTCCTTCCACTCTTACGTATTATTTGAATCAGTTTCCAACAGTTAAGAAAGTCACCAACATTTTGAATTGTAGTTGGAAATTGATGATTGTAACTTTCATAAGGCATATTTACAATGACTATCACTCTTACTGCTATATTCTGGGCTAACTGAATTTCCTAAGTCCTTTAAATAAACTAAACTACTGATAATGGCATATACTTCCCTAATCAGTAACAGATGCAATTGATATGTTAGTCTAAATTGGGAAATGTACAATCACTCTTGAGAGTTAAAATCAGATGTTTATGAGTATTTTGAAACAATGATAAAATGGGATACAATTTTTAAAATAAGTAGAATATTCCAAAATCTAGCTCCCATTTTATGTCAGAATGCATGAGCCTGCACCCAGTCCATTCCTGCCACAAGCACATTTCAGAATCTTAGTAGCTTCACTGGTTTTTAGATAAAAAGAGCAACCATTATATTAGATAAAGTGATAACAAAGACCTCTGGGTCTTTGGGGAGGACAGTATTAAGGTAGATCTTGAACAGGAACATACCAATATTACAGTCTGAATTATTAATCCAATTTAAAGGGAAGGTCTATAAATTTAAAAACAACCCATATTCAGAATGATACCATACTTATGGTATCTAGGTACTTTTGAAAGATACAGCTCAATCGAATGTGAGACATGATCTTATTTTATTCAAAATGTATACTGTTTAATAAGGTGACCAGAAATATTTCTGTTCCAAAACTATCCCAAAACAGCACTATTCAAAAACACCTAAGTTAAGATTCCAATACATACCAAAGCACTTTTTCCAGAAATTAAAAAAAATTATAGAAATTATCCAATATTATATCAGGAAGTTTAAAAACATCATAATCAGTAGTAGTCTTGTCTCTGCTATAATTAGCTTATCTGGCCTCATGGCTAATGGATCACTAACCCTAACCCTAACCTTTCCCTTGACTTGCCACCTAGTGTGCCAGGGGAATCAGGTGAGCCCCATCCTTACCAGGTGAAGCCCCACACTTACGTTAGTGGGAGGCCGTGCAGAGTTGGATGGGTCATAATAGGCTCCAGCTCAACCCGACCAAGACTGAGTGGCTGTGGTTTCCTGCGCCCAGATACAGCCAGCTTGTTCCATCGCTGGCCGTGGGGAGAGTTTTTAACCCCCGTGGAAGGGGCTCGCAATTTGGGTGTCCTCCTGGATGTACGGCTGTCGTTGGAAGATCAGATCGCGGCCGTCTCCACGGGGGCTTTTTATCAGATCCGAAGGATCTCCCAGTTGCGGCCCTTTCTGGATTGGGGCGCTCTTCGCAGTCACTTCCGCCCTTGTTACCTCTCTCCTAGACTATGCCAACGCTCTTTACATGGGGCTCCCCTTGAAGAGTATCCGGAGGCTGCAGTTGGTGCAGAATGCGGCCGCACGAGTGATTCTGGGGGCTCCTCAGAGCTCCCATGTTACACCTCTCCTCCGTGAGCTGCATTGGCTCCCTGTTGCCTTCCGGGTACGATTCAAGGTGTTGGTTATCACCTTTAAAGCGCTCCATGGCTTGGGGCCTGGGTACTTACAGGACTGCCTGTTGCCACCATCAGCCTCCCACCGACCTGTGCATTCCCACAGGGCTGGCCTCCTTGGGGTTCCTTTGTCAGGACGACGATGCCTGGCAACCCCAAGGGTTCGAGCCTTCTCTGTGGCAGCACCCTCCCTCTGGAATGAGTTGCCCCCGGAGATCCAGACCATTACGGACCTACAGACCTTCCAGCGTGCACTGATGACCTTTATGTTTCCACAAGCCGGTCTGGCCTAGTACCGTCGGTGGGGGATTTTAAATTTTAAATTGGTTTTAAATTGGTTCTTAATGCATTTTATATTGTTTTAACTTTAAAAATTCTTAAATCTTGATTCAATCGGCCTTAGTTTAATTTAGTTTTAATTGGTTTTTAAATTGTCTATTTGTGTATTTTATTGGCTGTGCACCGCCCCGAGTCCTTCAGGAGAGGGGGCGGTATATAAATATTGACAATAAATAAATAAGAACCACATCAACAATCTGCAGTAGGAGGACTCATTGTGTCCACCATGAATAAGCTGCAGAAAACTGTGGAGGAAAACAGAGAAGGATTCAACCATATCAGAATGGTGATCCAAGTACTAGAGCTGCAGAACAGGTGTTTGGAGAAAGAAAGTGAAGATATCCACAGAAAGGTCACCAGCCAAGTGGCCTTTCTCAGAAATGAATTTGACACTCCTAAGAGACTGGGACATGGGACATTCTCTCTCACTGTAGCTGGAATGGTGGACTGATGGACTTTTACCCTTTCGAAAAAGAAAAATAATCCTTTCCCTCCCTTCCCTTGACTTGCCATCTACTGTGCCAGGGGAGTCAGGTGAGCCCCATCAGTACCAGGTGAAGCCCCACCCTTACCATCACTGATCAGTCAGTTGAGCTGAAAACCTCCCAGCCACGGTGTATCAGGTCCTCAGAGCACTGAGAAATCCTAGCCAACCCTCAAGCCAAAAATATGGGGGGAGGCAATGGCTGTGGTGGTGGTGAGGTTGGTAGAGATGCATCCACATGCTCAGTTCCAAGCCTTGGAATGCCACCTGAGAATGGGGAGCAGTAGAAATGAGGGTGAGGGCTCTGCTGTGGGGAGAGCAGAGAGTTTGGCCAGACCCAGACTTGGCAGCCACAACCAAGCTGCCCAATGAGCCAAGCAGTGGGGGTCCAGACAGCCCGCAGGAGAGGAGAAGAGAGAAGAACAGCTAGAAGCCGAACTGGGAGCTGAGGGATCTTCAGGAGACGCCTCCGGGCAGCAGAGACCCTCAGAGGTGGCAAGACTAATGGAACTGGGGGCAGAGTTGGATGACAGGGCTGGGTTGAGGGTCTCGCGGGCAGGCAGAATCTCCTGCTGCTCAAGAGACTGTCAGAGAGAAGCAACAGAAGGGGGAGAACGGGCGCCACTAAGGCCAACTAGAGTTGGTCAGTGACCTCTGGGTGATCTTAGGGATGAGAGAAGGTAGCACATACTGTAGATTTATGGGGTGGGAAGGGACGTTGGAGGTATTCTGGTCCAATGCCCTGCTCAAGGCAAGAACTTTATATCATCCCAGTAAATTGGATTATGATTTTATTGGACATTCTGAACACTCACAAATTTGGGAGGCAACCTATTCCATTGTCTTTAGGCTGTTTGAGAAGTGCTTGGACTAGAAGACCTCCAAGGTCCCTGCTAACTCTCTTGTACTGTTGTTGCTTGGTTAATTTCCATGTGCTTGGTTAAGTATGTTTGGGTGGCTCCCCCTGGGATGAGCGCCAGGAAGGTTGAATGGGATATTTGCCAGTTTCTTTGCTGCGGTTTCAGTGTAGGCAGATAGTAGTGTTTTTTTAGCAACTAGAGGAAAGATAGAGAGTACGGGTAGATATTAGGCATTAGGCTTCTCTTGCTTCCCCCTGAATGGCTCTGGAGCAGCAGGAGCTTCTGCCTGCCCCCAAGATCCTCCCCCGTCCTCCCATTCTGCCCCCGGCTCCCTCAGCCATGCTGCCTTGGGGCTCTCTGCTCCCCTGAGGTCTCTCCTGGGGACCCCTCAGTCCCCACCTCAGCTTCTGGCTGCTTTCCCCTCTTCTCCTCTCCTGCGGGCCTGGCACACAAGGTAGCAAGTCCCCCACCCCAACTCCATCCCTCCCTCCCTCCCTCCTCCAATCCTCCATCCTCTCCTAGATAAACCCTGAAACCTCACTGTGCAGTTGCCATCTTGATTTTTTGGACATCCCCACACTTCCCGGATAAGCCCCTGATGCCATTAATGGTCATTAAACAATGCAAGTTTTCAAAAATAGAGTTTTGTTAATTTTTTTATCATTATGGAATGTGCTGTGTTGATTACTCCTTTTTGAAAATAGTAGACCTTAAAAGAAAGTAGAAAAGGTTTTTAAACTTTAACAAGTTTTTAAACTTTAGAAAGTTCTCTAAATGATCCAGACAGCCAGAGCTAAGGGACTGCATGCACTGCAGTCCCCCACCCCACCTCCACCCCTCTCTCCTCCAATCCTCCATCCTCTCCTGAATAGGCCCTGGGACACATACTCTGTGAATGGCCTTTCTGTAGAGACATTAAAAAAAAGATATCCTCCCAATAATGGAAAGGTATCCTGGCTCTTCCAATGCTGCTTATGTCCAGTGGCTGTTTAAGGATGAACAGGCTGTGATTACAAAGCAGGTGGCAAGATTCTGCACAGCAGCCCTGGGGATTCATGGGAAACACAGGATTAATCCCAGGGCCCAGGGCAGGGGTGGTGGGGTTGCGGTTGTCATCAAGGAGGACCTTGTCCTAGGGAAGTCACTGTTTCCCAGATATCCGGCTGTGAGTCCCTTTGTGTGAAGTGGGGTTCTAATGTTCAGT
>JAEANM010024524.1:0-11137 GCA_017656035.1 Myanophis thanlyinensis
TAAAAGCCCCCCCTGGAGACGGCTGCAATATGTTCTTCCAATGACAGCCGTACATCCAGGAGGACACCCAAGTTGTGGGCCCTCTCCATGGGGGACAACATTTTGTTCCCCACAGCCAGCGATAGAGTGAGCTGGCTGTATCTGGGCACAGGGAAGCACAGCCATTCAGTCTTGGCTGGGTTGAGCTGGAGTCTATTTTGACCCATCCAACTCCACACAGCCTCCAGGCAATGGCCCATCACTTCGACGGCCTCATTGGGGTGGCTTGGGGTGGAGATATACAGCTGTGTATCCCTCGTGACCCCTGTCCCGAGCCCTCCAGAGATCATCCACCAATGCAACCAAGGCCGTCTCCGTGCTGAAGCCAGGCCTGAAGCCCGATTAGAGAGGATCTAAATACAAAGCTTCATCCAGATGCTGGGGAAGCTGTCATGCCACCACAGTCTCAACAGCCTTCGCTAAGAAGGGAAGGTTGGAGACCGGCCGATAACTAGATAGTGAGGCCGGATCCAGGGTTGGTTTCTTGAGGAGAGGTCTCACCACCACCTCTTTCAAGGTGGCAGGCAAGAACTCTCTCTCAGAGAAGCATTAATGATTCCCTGGAACCAGCCTCGCTTCACCTCCTGGGTCGCCAATATTAACCAGGAGGGACAAGGGTCTAATAAGCAAGTGGTGGCATTAAGGCCACCCAGCAATCTGTCCACTACATCTGGGGTCACAGAATCAAACTCAGCCCAGACGGTCTCACCAAAGACCGGCCTCCCTCCCCCATCCAGAGAAGCCCAGTCGGGCTTGTATTATGATATACAAGTAGCCCGTGACATACAATTGGAACCACAATTTCCATTGTTAAACTCAGTTGTTGACTGAGTTGTACTTGATTTTATGACCTTTTTTGCCATGGTTACTAAGCAAATCACCACACCTATTAAGTGAATCACATGGTCATTAAGTGAATCTGGTTTTTCTCCACTGACTGCTTGTTGGAAGCCAACTGGGAAGGTCACAAATGGTGATCACATGACCTCAGGACACTGCAACTGTTATACATACATGTTGGTTAACGCGTGCCCAAATTTTGATCATATTACTATAGGGATGCTGCAATGGTTGTAAGTGTGAGGACTGGTTATAAGTCACTTTTTTCAATGCTGTTGTTAACTTTGAATGGTTACTAAATGAATGGCTGTAAGTCAAGAATAAACTGTACTTGTTTACTTGACTCTTGCCCTATAAAATTGATTACCAACATCATAACTTGCAATGGTCATTACACAAGGCAGTTCCTAAGTGAGAACTACCTGTATTGATTTAGACAAGTCACTAATAACTTAAAGGAGATTTGTACGTTCAGAATCACATTCTGTTTGTACAAGAAACTATTTTGGAAATTAGATTACAAAAATATTTTAAGAAATGACTCTGAATAGGGATTTCCTGTTCAAAGAAAAAGAATGAAGTACAAAAAAAGAAAAATTGGCAATGTTATTAGCATTTATCTGATGAAAATATTATAAATTCCATTCTGTCAGACAAGTATAATCATTTAAGCAAATATGGGGGCCCTTTTGGAAAAGAATTCTTCTAGTTACCTTAGCATTATTAGAAAAGTAATTATAATTTCAATAGACCCTTGAAAAGAAAATAATATCACAGAGTTTCCGCTTGTTTAAATAATATATTGCTATATAGAATTATGATCCCTTAGCATAGGAATATTTTATTCCCACTATTTATTATTAGTTGTTTTTGTTATTTTATCTCCGTTTATAAATAGTAGGGATGGTAACCACTCAGAATCAATTCATGGTTCATATAAGTTAAGTAAGTAACTAAGAAAACAAATAAATAACTGTTTTATACAGGATATTGCTTTTTTGTTTTTTGAATTGGAGACAGCTTTATTTGTCTGGATGTACATAAGAATAATATGCCACCATCTTTCTCCATTACAAATTTACTATAAAGATTATAGCCATTATCCTTGGAATGAGACAGGATATGAAAGCATTAAACTGTGAACACTATAAATACCAGACAGGTTATATATCTGAGAACAGAACTTTTCAACTGGAAGATTGTGAAAAGTCTGGGCACATTTATAATTGATTTATTAAGACAGTTAAGATTCTTCAGCACAATATTGAATCTCATTCTTTTTCCTGCCCATATTTGCCTAAAGATTCTTATACTAGAGATTCAGGCCATGTGATCTAAGAATCCAGATTTTTTTTTTTTGACAACCACTCTCAGATAATCCTTTATTTCTAGAATCTTGCTTTTCCTTCTTTTCACTTGATCATAAATGGGAAAGATGAAACCCTTTCTTAAGCTTTCCTTACATAGGGTATTATAATCACTTATTATTCTTTTTAATCTTTGACCTTTTCTATCATTTCCAGATAGGCAAACATAAATGGATTGCAACTGATAAGTTTAATAAGCCTCATTTTCTACTTTATGCATGATGAAGACAGCTTTTATATCTCACAACAGTAAGTCTCAGATCTCATCATGTTTTTTTTCTTTTTAGAGAGATACTGCACTTATTATTTTGTTGATACTTCTAGAATTGACAGTCCTTTTCACTATTCTGTAGAAAATGGGATTATAGAAGTTCTTTTAAATGGTTCTTAAATGTGTTTTTACAAAAAATGTAAAGATTTTAATGAGCAAATGAAACAATGGCAGGTTTTCTTTTCTATTCTTTTCTATGGGCATAGACTATATCATACATTCCGTGTATTTGGAAGTGACTGATTAATTACGTGCCATTAAGTCATTTTCACCTTTTAGCAATTATATAGATTTTCCTCCAAGATATCCCTAACCTGTTCTTGCACAACTCCCAACAAGTGCTCTCGTTGCCTCTGTAACAGTCTCTGCACCTTGCACTACTAAAACAGTGTCTTTGAAAATAAATATCCACATATACTTCATTAAAAACAATGGGCTACACTTAAGTGCTCAACCGAAACAGTTAAAAGAATTAACTGTTTATGAGACTCATCCACTTTGTTCTAGTTTTGTTCAAATCCAAGCATAATAAAACAGTTCTCAAACTTAGGTATTAAAGAGGCCACACCATTCTTCAACAGCAGTTGAAAACTTTAACAAAAGCATTCTGTCAGGTTTTCCATAGGCAAAGTGCTCCATTCAGGGTTGTTTTGTTTTTTTTTTTTTTTTTTGGGGGGGGGATTGCAAGCTATACCGTTGAACCTATACTATCCTCTAAAGGCAAATTATTAAATTATGTGTGCATTTATTTATAAATACACTTGAACAGATGAAAAACTACAATAGTCTTAAATAAATAGAATGCTATAAAATAATTTTTGGGCAGTGTAAAATGATCATTACTAATATTCAGGTATAACTTTCTAAATTGTCTTGTTTGTTATACCGCTCATTAGTTTTCCTTTGCAGATGTATATTATTTATAAAACAGGTAGGAGGAATGAATTATTCCAACATGATAATTTGGTCTTTTTTCCTTATCAGATCTTTTAGCTCTTAACTCATTGGATAAATTAGATTGTTTACTTTATAGTTTGATTTAGGGGAAAAACACTTTTGAATGTGCTCTAAGCAGTTTGAGAAACGTACGTTTACTGGGAAAAAATCTTTCCTTGCCCAGACAGTGGTTTTCATATGAATAAAAATATGTTTACTGACTAGTCCTTGGGCTATTTGAGCTTGTTGATTGATTGATTGATTTGTCAAACATATAAGAGATAGCATGTATAGTTATAAACATAAACATAAAGTAAGTACAGATAAATGGGGACAGTAAGATTGGAAGGTAGGCATGCTAGTGCACTTATGTACGCCCCCTCTTAGGAATTGGGTGAGATCCACAGTAGATAGTTTGAGGTTGAAGGTGTGAAGGTTTGAGGCTGTAACAATGGAGTCAGGTAGAACATTCCAGGCATTTGCTTGCAAACATTACCAACTAGGTAACAACCAAGCTCAGAGAGCACCAAAGATTCCACATTCAACCCTGACCTACATTTTTTTTCCATTTTATGGGATATTTACTGCTGATACTAGCAATATTGTTGTGTTCTTCTCTCCATTTGATCAGGGATACAAGTATTAATCAGCATTCTTCGTAAACTAATTTCATCTCAAGTACTTGTAATTTCTATTCACAGACTAACATTATTTTCTACAAGTTAAATTCACGATGTTCTTATATACATGTACATATGCCTATGCCTATGCATATACATACATATTATGTCCCTAAAATCATCTCTTAGGAACTGTCTGACAGGTCAGTCATTGCAGACGGTAAGTGTTTTGTTAATTAGATGCATTTTTTTTAAAGAAACAATTGTAGAATGTCTTGCCTCTGGAGAAATTTCTTTCTTTCTTCCTCATTTGTCGGAGAATACATCCTCTCTGCTGAATTAATTTTGTATTTGTGAGCAGATAATAATCTCTCCGTGCTACATTGCAGGAAGAACTCTTGCTCCTTGTTCAAATATGCAACTGTAAATAAGTAGAGGATATTGCAGATAAACAATAGCACTCTTTTTTAAATAATGCAATGTGTGTAATTAGGATACCACAATTACAAGAGTGTAAGAGCTCTCAGTGTAACAATTAGGTTTGCAGGGGGGAAATGTAATTTGTTCTAATGTAAATGTTTTCCCTTAATTCATGTGACTCCCTTGAGTTGTTGCAATAATAAACTAATTTCTGCCAATCCATGCAGTTGTCACAGCATGTGCTACATCCCAATCAAGGGAGACAACTAACTACAGTATAGTATAAGATGATCAGCATTTCATTATGAAGGCAACTAGATTTGTCCCAAGGATTGCATTAAAAACTCTGGTTTTAAAGAAACAGGTAGAGGCAAGGTTTTTTGTTTTTTTTCCCCACACCCTAATATACCTTTTTTTTCCTCTCTTTCATAAAACTATTTAATTTAAGGGTCAGGATTTATTTCATTTGCCAGTTAAGGTGTCAGTTTTTAACTAAATGCACTTGCACAGTCTCACTAACTTCAATCAAACCTACTTTCCAAAAACTGCATAGGGCTAGTTTTGTACGGTATTTTAACGGGCAGGCTAGAAAAGCTGATGCAGCTTTAAGAAAAATGTAGCAAAACTAACTTTTAAAAAAAGGGAGGGTACTATGTAATTTTTCAAAAAGGAGAGAGGGAGACATACAGAGAAAAAAGAAAAGAAAACATCTGGGTTGCAAAATAATTAATTTTCTGTCTCTCATTACTACCATATAGTGATCATTTGAACATTTGCAGTCCAGATAAAGGAGACCTAATTAGGAGCATTTATTTTCATCCTGTACCCTTTATATGATGCCTCACAAAATAAAAGATGACACATTCCAATAACAATAAAAACAGCAGTAAAAAACTATAAAAATCATAAAACAACATAAAAACCACAACGAGACTAAAAGGAGCATAAAATTGTAGTGATAATGGGTCCTGCTGAATGCTCTCGAGAAATACTTTTACTGAGTTTGATAAATATTATAGGCTATTTTTGAAGGATACATTTTATTTACTTTTATTTGTGACCAGGGGCTTTGATGGTCAAAGACAGCTCTCTAGTAACTGATATTGGAGTTTTATATCACAGAGTATCTGGTTTTCTGTGTAGCATAGTGAGACTTTTTTCTCTTGAAAAGTACACAGTACGGAATAACAGAGTTAGAAGGTACCTTGAAGGTCATCTAGTCCAACCCTCTGCTCAAGCAGGAGACTATACCATTTCTGACAAGCGGCTGTCAAGTGATGAAGCAATCACAACATCTAAGGCAAGCTGTTCTATTGGTTAATTTTCTCACTGTCAAAAAATGTCTCTTTATTACTAGGTTGAATCTTTCCTTGATCAGTTTCCATTCATCCTTATCTGGCCTTTGTGTGACTTGGAAAATAGGTTGTCCCACTCCTTTCTGTGACAGTCCTTCAAATACTGGAACACAGCTACTACGTCACCCCAGTCCTTCTCTTCACTAGACTAGCCATGCCCAGTTCTTGCAACCATTCTTCATATGTTTTATCCTCCAGGCCACTAATCATCTTTGTTGCTCTTCTCTGAACTCTTTCTAGACTCTAAACATCTTTTTATACTGTGGTGATCAAAACTGGATACAGTATTCTAGATGTGGCCTTACTAAAGCTTTATAGAGTGGTACTATCACTTATCCCTCTGTTGATGCAGTTTAGGATTGCCTTGGATTTTTTGGCTTCTGCTATACACTGCTAGCTCATGTTTAATTAATTGTCCACTAGGATTCCAATATCCCTCTCATAATTACTGCTATTAAGCCAGGTTTCACCTAATATGTATGTGTACTTGTGATTTTTCTTGCCTTTACTTTTCTCTAAGTTGAATTTAATTTTGCGAGATAGAGCCCATTGTTCAGGTCTATTGAGATCCATCTGGATCTTGAGCATATTATATAGGCTGTTGATAATTCCTGCTAGCTTAGTATCAAATGAAAAGGGGCGTTGTATACTTACGTGTTACGCTCCTTCTCGTTGAATGAAGAGACAATCCAACGATTGGGAAATCACCTGTCATTCACAGATCCACGTGACTGAGTTAAAAAGATAAAAGAGGCCAGGCCCGCCCTCCTGACCCAGTTTCTACGAAGTCGTAAGTAGTGCAGTCTCTCCTTAATGTTCATATGTGTTACTTGCCTCTGTGCTGGAGCCAAAACTTGAAACACATTAATTAAACAAATAACTTCCTTTATTTTAAGTACGAACATGAATACCAGAACAAATAACTTATAATATGGTGATAAACTGACAAAAACAGAGCCAGAATAGTAAAACCCTAATTAACGGGAGGGCCGGATTGTCTCTTCACTCAACGAGAAGGAGCGTATCACGTAAGTATACAACGCCCCTTCTCCGTTGATTGTGAAGAGACAATCCAATGATTGGACTTATCAAAGTCACTGAACTGAAGGACGGGAAACCTCTTATTCTGGCGTGAGCACCGTTTGAAGGACTCGTCTGCCAAAAGCAGCATCTGCTGCTGCGTAAGTGTCCAATTTGTAATGCTTTATGAAAACAGATGGGGTCGACCAAGTGGCTGCACGACAAATCTGCTCAATGGGTACCTGAGATGCCCAGGCCGCCGATGTGGCCACGGTCCATGTCAAATGTGCTGTAATGCCTGAAGGTAAAGGCAATCCCTGCACCTCATAGGCTAAGGCTATAGTATCCCTAATCCACCGCCCCATAGAGGTGGATGAAGCTTTTAGTCCTAACTTCTTTTGGTAAAACTGCACAAATAAGGCCTCTGTGCGTCTCACTGATTGGGTATTCTCAATGTAACACTGCAAGGCTCTACGAACATCTAAGGTGTGCCAGCGATCTTCAAGGGAGTGGCTCGGATCCGGGCAGAAATTTGGAAGAATGACCTCCTGACCTCTATGAAAGGCGGAATTAACTTTAGGCAAGAAGGTGGGGTCTAGTCGTAAAACGACCCTATCCACATGAAAGACACATAAGTCGCTTCTGACTGACAGAGCGGAGATCTCAGAGATATGCCTGGCTGTTGTTATAGCCACTAAAAAAGCTGTCTTCCAAGACAGCAATCACAACAGTGCCGAATTAAGGGGCTCAAAGGGATTTCGGGTGAGAGCTGCTAACACCTTAGAAAGCTCCCACATAGGATAGCGATGTATAATTGGAGGACTCAGGTTAGCTGCCCCCCACAAGAACCTTGTCACAACCGGATGCCTGGCAAGTGGTGTGCCTGAAGTGTAGTCCACTGCTGAGGCAATAGCCGCTATCTGCCTACGTAATGAGTTGGGCTTATGGCCCTTGTCCAATCCGTCCTGAAGGAACTCAAGTATCTGAGCTATGGAAGGTTTGGATGCACTCAGTGAATGCTTACAGCACCAGGCGCTGAATGCCTTCCAAGTCGTCTCATAGATTCTAGTTGTATAAGGCCTGTGGGAAGCCTGAATGGTTGTTATCACCCTATTAGAGACTTGGAAGCCGCCCAGGGCCAGGCGGCTAGGTTGAGCCATCCCAGATCTGGATGCAGTACTGCTCCCTGAGACAGTGGAGGAGGAGACAGTGGTAGCGTCCAAGGTGGCTCTACTGAGAGATGGAGTAGTTCTGGAAACCATGGTCTCTTTGGCCAATAAAGGGCAATTAGAACAAGTTGGGCTCACTGTTCCCGGACCTTCCTGATGACCCTGGGGAGGAGGGGAAGGGGAGGGAAGGCATACAGAAGACCCCGCGGCCAAGGAGAGTGGAGAGCGTCTACTGCCTCTGCCCCCTGGGTCGGATACCGTGCAAAGAACCTGTCCAGCTTCGAGTTTTGTTGATTGGCAAATAGGTCTACTACCAGATTGCCAAACCGGCACTGAATTTGCCGAAACATGTGTGGATGTAATTCCCACTCGGCTTGATCCAGAACTGTTCTGCTGAGCCAGTCTGCACGAACATTGTCTACGCCCGAGATGTGCTGCGCCGTCAGAGACAGGAGATATTTTTCCACCCATGTGATCAAGCGATGTGCCTCCATCATCATCCGCTGAGACTTGGTTCTGCCCTGGCGGTTGATGTGTGCCTTGGTGGCAATGTTGTCTGTCAGAACTAGCACATGGCATCTGCCAACAATCAGCTGAAAGTGTATGAGAGCCAGGCAAACTGCCCTCAATTCTAACCAATTGATACTGTGTGCTAGTTCTGACTGAGACCATTGTCCCTGGGCAACATGTTGATTCAGGTGGGCTCCCCAGCCGCAGAGACTGGTGTCCGTAGTAATTACAGTCCTGGTTGGCTCCCAGAAGAAGCAACCTTTGTGGATTTTCGGAGATCTCCACCAGTGGAGGGAGTGAGACACTGCCATCGGGATCCTCACTCTGCGGGAGGACAAGCTGTTTCCACTGCGTTGATGAGGGAGCAGGAACCATTGTAGTATCCGAGAGTGAAGTCGGGCCCACGGCACAATATTGAAGCACAACACCATCCTGCCGAGCAGTTGTGAGAGCTGGTGCAGGGAGGTTCTCAGCTGTTGCAGGACCTGATGTGTGAGAGATGATAGACTGTCCTTTCTGTCATCAGACAGAAATACTCAACAGGGTTGAGTATTGATTATCGCTCCCAAGTGTTGTAAGCAGGTGGTGGGATGAAGATGGCTCTTCTCCATATTGATGGAGAATCCGTGATCTCTCAACATCCGTATAGTTATCTGTAGGTCTCTGTGGGCCATCGGGAGTGATTGTGATTGGACAAGGATATCGTCCAGATAGGCATGTACCCTTACTGGGATCAGATGTAGACGTGCCATGAGGACAGCCAGAATCTTAGTGAACACTCGCGAGACTGACAATAGACCAAACGGAAGTGCCTGATATTGGAAATGTACCCCGGAGAGACCATTGATAGGCCGGGTGGATCAGCACGTGGAGGTACGCTTCGGTTAAATCCAGCGAGGAGAGAAAATCCCCCTGATGTAGAAGTGATAAGATGTTCTGCAGCGAGTGCATCTTGAATCTGTGGTACCGGATGTAATAGTTGAGTTGTTTCAGGTCCAGGATGGCTCTCCATCCGCCCGAAACTTTGGGTATCACAAAAAGTGTTGAATAGAAGCCCGTACCCTGAAACTCCTCTGGTACCGATATGACGGCACCCATTGTGATTAGATGGTCTATGGCGTCTCACATGAGGGCCCTCTGCTGGGGATCTTTTGAAGGCCTGCACTCGATGAATCTGGTTGGCGGAAGTTCTTCCAACTCTAGTACGAGCCTGTGTCATATGGTCTGTCTCACCCAGACATCTGGCGTAGTGGTGTCCCATTGGTCGGCGAAATACCGTAGTCGCCCACCAATGGGATGGCGGGATCCAGAGTCACTTGGAGCATCTGTACTGACATCCCCTGGTGTTGCGGAAGGGTTTCTTATTATAACCTGGTTGTCTGCCCCGAAAGGGACATTGTTGATGTTGCTGACGGTCTTGCCGGTATGTGTAGTCTTGACGGTAAGTGGAATCTTGTCGGTAAGAGATCTCTGGTTGCTGACTGACGATTCATCATAGGTGCGGAAATTCTGCCTCTGAAAGGAAGAAGTCTTCTTAAGGTCAGAAGCCCTGAGAAGATGAGGTCATCTTCTTCTTGCCGTCTCTAGTTTCAGACAGAACTGGTGCCAGAGAGTTTCCAAAGAGCTGAGTGCCTTGAAAGGCCGATGATGCTATCTTCCATTTTTGTTTTTGGTCAGCTGGCCAATTTTTGAGCCATAGAAGCCGTCTTGCTACCACAGATGATCCAATTGTCCATGCTGCAAACTTTGCTGCATGGAGGGTTGTATCTGCCAAGAATTCAACTGCAGACATAATTTTGTTAACATCTTGATGAAGTCTCACGTCTTCCATGGTAAGACGGGCCTGGAGCTGACGGAGCCAGAGTAACATGGCACGATTGAAGAAAGAAGCAGAAGACGCAGCTTTTAAGGCCCAGGCTGTTGACTGGTGGCCCCGGTGAAGCACCTGTTATGAACGCTTCTCATCTGGTCGTAGGGCATCCACTGGATCGGTCACTATGGCGCTGTTGGTTGTCAATGCCACCACTGGCTCGTCCACCACAGGTGGATCCAGTGTTGAGGCAAAGGCCGCTGGTAGGTTATAGAACCTCTTTTCTGAGTTTAAAGGAGGCTTGCCTGCTGCCGGGACATCCCACTGCTTGTTCACCAGGTCCGTGATCAGCAGCGGAGCTGGCACCTCCTCGGGTGTTGTAGTTTGTGGTGCCAGGAGGAGTTGCACTGTCTCCTTAAGAGATGGTTGCTCCTGACCGGTGGTTGGATCGGTCTTGTCAGATAGAAAGGTAATGGCCTTAGCCTTGTTCAGGAGAGTCTTGAACAAGGCTGGGCGAAAGAGGCCAGAAGAAGTCTGAGGCTCTGAGTAGTCTTCGCCTTCCTCTGATAAGAGGCGATCCTCCTCCCCTGAGTGGATTGACTCGCTGTCAGAACCAGAGGGGGAGTGGTCCGCATCTCTGTCTTGATGTGCTGGAGGAATTGGCCGCTGGTGGCGGGAAGCTGTTCCGCTAGTTGCAGCCCCGCTTGGGATGGCGATCTGCTGCTGCGTGAGCGCTGTGGAAATGAGGTCCTTCATCTGACTCATCAGTGAGGCTTGCAT
>JAEANM010024525.1:0-11137 GCA_017656035.1 Myanophis thanlyinensis
CTGTAGGCAAATTGGTGTTGGTCAAAATTTGATGGGAGGCATGATCTGAGGTGTTGGAGAACCAGTTTCTCAAAGCATTTCATCACTACAGATGTCAATGCGATGGGTCTGTAGTTATTCAGGCTGTTTATGGCCATTTTCTTTGGAACTGGGATGATGGTGGCTGCTTTTAGACATGTTGGTACACTGGCAGTTTGCAGAGAGATGTTGAAAAGCCTTGTTATGACCTCTGTTAGTTGGTCAGCGCAGGTTTTTATCACTTTCCCTAGCACTCCATCTGGACCTGCAGCTTTGTTGGTATACACAGCCTTCAATGCAGCTCTCACCTGATGTTCATGCAGGATGAGTGGCTGGAGATTGGATGATCAGTGGGCAGGTGCCATCTCTTTACCTCATAGTGGGCAAAGAAGGTGTTCAGCTCTTCCACCAGTGAGGCATCAGCGTTGACTGTCTCCATCATATTGCCCTTGTAGTTGGTTAATTGCTGCAGCCCCTGCCACATCTCCCTCAGGTTGTTGTCTGCTAGGGGGTTCTCCACCTTTTGTTTATATTCCTGTTTAGCTGCCTTGATGCCTCTCCTTAGATTTGCCCTGGCCTCATTGTATTTATCTCTGTCACCTGCCTTGAAGGTGGAATTCCAGGCTCTCAGAAGTGACCATACCTCTGTTGACATACAGGGTTTGTGGTTGCCAAAAGTGTTCTTCCCTCTGGTGGGGCATTGCACATACTGCACAAACTTGGGGAGGACAGACTTTAGACAGGCTTGACTGAAGTCCCCAGCCATGACAAAAGCACTCTCAGGATGAGTTTGCTGCTGTCCTGTGATGACATCATATAGCTTGGAGAGTGCTGTGTTACTATTAGAATCAGGAGGTATATAGACAGCAATAATACCTACCACAGAGATTTCCCTAGGTAGATAGAATGGCCTGCATATGACAGATAGTTTCACATCTGGGGAGCAGTAGGTATAAGTAATTCTGCTGTTTGTGCACCAGTCATTGTATATGTAAATGCAAAGTCCTCCTCCCTTCTTCTTACTGGAGCTACTGTTTCTGTCAGAGCGATATAAGGCCCAGCTAGGAAATCCCACTGAAGCATCTGGTATGAGTGGATGGAGCCAGGTCTTTGTGATGATCATCACACAGCATCCATGGATGATCCTGTTCCCTGCCATTTGCAGCTCCAGTTCATCTATTTTGTGCACGAGGGATCTGGCATTGGTCATAAAGAGGCTTGGTAGAGCCTATCTGTGGGGCTGCCTCCTAAGTCTCTCTAGCACTCCACCTCTATTCCTTCTTCCCCGCTTCCTGTTTCTTCTCCCATGTGGCTTCTCCTCTCTGATCACAATCCAGGGGGAGCCCCGCAATCTATGGTAGCCATGCATCTGGGTATGTTTTGGAGTTGCTGGAATTCTCTGGTGATCCCAGATTGGCTTGCAAAGCCAATGTTTATTAAATCTGCTCAAATGTAGACTTGTTTACCTCTGTTTGTTTCTCCATTCATTCCATTTACTCCATTCACTCAGGAGCTCAGGGCTGCTGCATCTGCTCACGCCACCATCTTAGATTTCTCATCCATTGCCTAACAGAGAGTATAGCATCACAGTATCTTGCAATGTTTCCTGCTTACTTGTGGGAAGACCTTTTGTAGCTCTACGACAAGAGCTGGCCAGTTAGACATTTTGGATTACAGTATTCAAAAATCCATATTCAGCATTGAGCTCAGGCTAATGCTTTATTTTAGTCATATACAATCATGTAATAATCTTTGGCATCTTCTTTTCCTGGTAAAATTCCTATTTAGCTAATTATTTAATTTGGTTAATTGCTGTTGCTGTTTTTTCACTAGGTTCAGGAACATACATCCTGATGCACCTCCTGCATTGAAACCCACCCCAATCTCTGTAGGAGGATAAGAAGAATCAGAAATGTAGCTTGGACTCCAAGCACATAAGGGGAAACCTGGAATCTCTTAGTCACTGGAATGGTTAATCTCAGCTTCCAGGGAAGCTATGTTTCCTTTGCCTCCTTAAATAATTCCATCTGTAATTCCCCGTCAGTGATATACTTCAGGTGCTGCGGAATGCAAAACTCATTTATATGCAAGTTTATTCTCTACAATCAATTTACTTATCTCACCTTTTGCATCTCCTTCAGGAATGGGGAGCTGAAATTAGTTTTTTGCTGTTAAACTGAGCTTAATGACCAAATGTACAGGATAAAAATATAAATATATTTTAAATATAAATTTACTTTTTCCTTCAGCATAGTGGCACCTCATATTTTAAGATCCACACAAACAAGCTATTTTTTTCAGGTGGTCACTCTCGATTTACAATAATGCAAGTCACTGAAATTTGACTAATATAAAACCTGCAATTATAGAACTCTGCTATGGTGACATTTAAAAAAAATGTAGATTATGGGTTTTCTACAAATCTATGGAGAAAATTATACATGTTATATCAGAGACATTAGAACTATGCATGCTTTAAAAATGATTTCAGAGAAAAGCTGCATGTCTCATGTGAATGCAGTGCCTCTCTGCCATTTAATGAAGACGACTGACATTTTTGAGGCTGCTTTGTAAGCCTGAAAAAAAAAAAGGGTGCCATTGAAACCTAAAAAAATATATGGTCTGCTTAAATGAATAGTAGAGATGTGCTATGCTTGTTTTATTGTCTGGAGTACTCCTTTTGAATCATTTTTTTAAAAATGCACAGTTGTAAAAGACACACATACTGTAGAATAATACAGGCTATGGAAAATATAGAAAATACAGAATGTACATAGAATTCTGATCAATAGTACCGGCTCTGTATTTTTCATGAGTACTATACAATCCACAATGATTACCTTTTATTAGGGCAATGTATATGTTGCTCTGTCTTGTGTGGTTCCATCACATTCCCACCATACATTTCCTCTAAAGGAACAGTCGTGTTAGTAAAATCTTCTCATTGGGATATCAAGGAAATAAGCTATGTTTCAAAAATATGTAATTTTGTTCCACATAAAGCATTCAACTCAATATTTTTTCATGGATGTGATATAAGAAAAGAAGATTATAAGGAAAAGACAACTGCAATGATGGGAGCTAGAAAATATAGAACAAAAGAAGGGAGAAAACCAGTAATAAACATTTTATGAAGCAGAAAATTGCTTATAAAGAAGCCAACTTTTAAAAGCAGTTGATGTAATCCTGCCAAGTGCACATAAACAAGGAAATAACTCTCTCTGAAACTACTAAACACTTCTTTAAATGGGACAGATAGCTGGGTAGATAGATGCCAAAGCTGATTAACAAAAAGGACTGAAATTGATGAGAGAAGGCGGCGGCATATATGAAATCTATTTATTTCCTCTTCCTATATTTTCAGTTGGGCAGCATAAGATAGAAAGTAATGGCCAGTACGGGTAAAGAGATTGCTCTTATGGCTGATGCCATTTTATTAAGGTGATAACTGCAACTCTAATATACTATACCTCAGAGCAGCTTAAAGAAATACTTCTGTTTTAGGACCTTTTAGGACAAATTAATTTAAGTGCTAATCACCCTTCCCTCATCAGCCAAAAATAATATTGGCATGTAATCTGCTATCCTCACCACGGAACCTACCATGCCTCAGTTACTTTTGTTTCTGATCACTGGTTATCCTGGACTTTCCTTTAGGATATGAATGACAAAGCCGAAGAGACTATACATTCCTTGGCTGGTGTCAGGATAGGCAGTAAAATATTACCTTAACACTAGTGCTGTTAAGGACAACTTATGTCTGTCTCCCTTACGAGCTAGGGACTGGATAAAATGTGAAGAGCCAGAAAACGAAGCCTGGGCATGGCTGCACCCTGGCTAAATCCAAATAAAGATATGCCTTGGGTTCAAGAAGCTAAAAGATTCTTGATTATGATTTGCAAAATGGAGCAACACCCCACCCTCTACAGCTTTTAGAAATAAATCTGAATAATCTTTTTTTTAATGATCTGAGACATTAAGACCCAAGATTTAGCATTTAACTTTGTGTTTTAAGCAATTTGTTTAGCACTTCAAAATGTAAACGATACAAAATATTTCACAGCTTTTATTTAATGTTATGTATGTGTGTCTCTGTCTGTGTATATGCATTTGAATGAGGAAGCCCAAAAGGTTGGGTTGTTGTTGTTGTTTTAATATCTATCAGGGCCTCCAGTCACAGGTTTTAAGGGTTTTTATTAAGCCATCCAAATAGGGTTTTATTTTTTCCCCCAAAGAAAGAATTGGTGTTCTTCAATTAAAAAGTCAGCATATAGCCTTCAGCAGGGAAGACATATGTTTATCTCAGAGTATAATGATGTTCCTTACTTTAGCAGAGGGTGAACTAGCTCACTTTGAAGTAAATGAAGTAAACCTTTGATTTTACATTTGAATTTGGTTTCAAAGTTGCCCTCTGTTGATAAAGAATGCACACTGATTTTTATTAAAAAAGACTCAACAACAATGCAGTCCAGTAAAGAAAGGCTGCAGAAACATCTGTTTTTGAGTTTTCTTAGAGATAGCTGTAAAAAAATGTTTACTCACAGGCTCATGAGGAGAGGAAAAAAGTCCTAGGTTTGATACTTGCCATTCCCATGAAATTATGGGAAGAAACCATTTGAAATATTGGAGAATTGTTAATTATCTGTGTAGATCACGGTTAGGCAATTCTTTTCAGCATTCTCACACAAGATGTCCCAGAGAAATTGACTTATTTATTTCTCAAATGGTTTCAGTGAAGGGTGTGGCCAGAGTTATGGGTCATGTTCATGCATTGTAATTTTAGAAGTATTGAGAATGGATAGAATTACAGCCTCAATGACATCTTTAAAATATGAAGGGATTTTTGATGGAAGCTAAATGGACAAATAGGCTGCACTGGCATATAAAGCAACTTCTTGTGTTCCTTGCCCACAGAATACTGTTTCTCAACTGTAACAACTTTAAGCTGTATGGACTTCATTTCTCAGAATTCCCTAACCAGCACGCTGCCATAAAGCTTTAATTACTGAAAATTTAACTAGGATCATCATACACACACATGTAATAACAAACACAGCATCAGACAAGCGTTCAGTTGAGAAATTCTAGACCAGGGGTGTCAAACTCACAGTGTCACGGTGGTGTCACATGATGTACTGGGACTTTTCCCTTTGCTAAACTGGGTGGGGGCAGGGCTAGCACGTGACACATCTGGCCTGTGGACTGCGAGTTTGACAGTTCTGTTCTAGACCCAAAGACTCTGACTGCACTAGTCAGTTCAGAAAATAAATGAAGGCTGTGATATCATGAATCTTTCAACTTTCATAAGGTTCATTTCAACCTATCTTATTTCCCACATCTCATTGGTCTTACTCCTCACTACCACCACCAACAATATAGGTCAAGTTCTGTCTACAAACATACCAGTTTCAGCCTGCTCTATTACAGTCTAACTAGCCTGGATTAGAGCAATTTACTTCCTACACCTTTTCAAGAAAAAGTGCAACAGGTAGTTCTCATTTAATGGCCTTCTCTGGCTTAACCTGGCATGCCCGAAACAATTAGATGAGCTATATCTACTTAACGTAAGGCTGCATTAACTATATATTGCAAATCTGAAAGTATAAGCTTTCTGCTTGCCACTTTTAACTGTTAGATCTGTTAAGTGCAGGTTTATTTATTTAAGTGCAAATCTGAAAGTATAAGCTTCCTGCTTGCCACTTTTAACTGTTAGATCTGTTAAGTGCAAGTTTCTTTCTTTGACTATTAACGTTTGTAGGCTCCTGCCTTTCTTCTCTGATGGTTTCCTAGGCAGCATCTCCTCTCCTTTCTTCAAAATTATTAATGCATTCCATTACAGTGACTGACCTGTTTAGCAACACAGTTATGATGATGAAAAAGTAACTTTGTGACCAATCTGTGCAGGTCTGTAAAGCGAAGGAAAGCCAAAATCTGATTTTAAGTAGAGTTGCAGTTTTGCTTAGTGAAGTAGTCACTTAATGACCAAATTATTAATCCCAACTGATAAATTAAAGGATGACCAATACAGTATCTGAATATGCCTCATGTGGAAAAGAAGCACCTGGAAGACAGGGAAATCCAGAAAAACATATAAGAGGGAACAAGTATGAATCCACACATGCTGGTACATACATGTAGAGAAAAACTGCATCCAAGGAGATGGCTTCAGGGGCCAGAATACATCAGAAGAGACAATGATGGGCAATATACAGGTAGGTAATTCCCTTACATAGCTATTATAAGTCCAGTTGTAAAAAAGGAACAAATAAATTTATTCCCAGGTACTTTTAAGCTGCAGCTGCTGGTTTAAAATCACCCAAAAGAAATGTAATAACACCTTAGCTCTACTGTATTTTTTCTTTGGCATGGAGCTCATAAAGAAAATTATAGAGAAGGAAAGAGAGAAACCAGCTGCATTTGGTAGTTTTTACAGGTACATTTTGCACCTGTTTCTCATTCTGAAAGACGAAGTGCAAACCAGATGATGAAATCTGTCGAGCAACATGGTTTATACTTGTTCCAAACCAAAGCATCCAACCTACCAGCTGTCTAGGCATAACCAAAGCAACGGGGAATGTTTGGGTGGCCTCTTATTGTTCCTTGCTGTTACCAGATGAGTCTGCAGAAGTAGACTCATCACTGGCTGGGCTTAAAAAAGGGTGCCAGTGCCAAGAATATTGCAGATCTTCCAAGAGAGGAATTTTCAAGTTTCTGAAAAATTTAGTGAACCTATATAAAAAAAGCAAAACAATCTCACAACAGGCAATGGATATACAACTTTGTAAAATGCCTGAGCCTGACTCTTCTTTGGTCCATGCCTCCTCCAATTCCAGGTCGAGTCTTACATATTAGCTGCAAGAAGAGTGACTGATGGATGGCCATAGAAGGCTTCTCCTAAGGACAGAAGTACCTCTGGTGATGTTTCCATCAATTCACCTTCTTCTGCCAAGGTTGGAAGCCCAGCTTTATATAAATAACACAGTCCACTATGCAGCTGGCCATAAGAAAAATAATAGAATAATTTCTAGCCAATCAGATGATTCCTAGACTGGAGCAACTTAATAAGAAATACATAAAAGGCAATCATAAAGAAAGGCTGCTGGTTTTGGTCATCCCATTTTCCTTCCTTCCTTCCTTCCTTCCTCTCTCTCTCTGGATATAGTACAACATAAATTACTTCTACCACTAAATACTCAATGTGTAAACACTGCCTTGAGTCACTGGATCTTTCTGCTACTTTAGAATCTGTCTACTGATTCGTGGACTTTGATTCTTCTAATGTCTTTCAAAAACAATATCAGATTCTCTCCCCCCTCCTTAAATTGTACTCTAGTTGTGGGACCCCAGTCAAGTCACAAGGCCCTCATTCCTGGGATGAAACCAGTATCCATACATGCTAGAAGAAGCCAAGCTAGTATGGTTGACAAAGGAGCCTACAGTGCCCATCATATTTCATCTTGAAAGAATTAGTAGGGTAGGAGCCCCAATTCATTACAAAGGGAAAAGGAGTTTTACAGCTTGGCAATTCCTCATAAGAAATTCACTGATTTTTAAAAAATGATTATTTTTGCATGTGATCAGACACATGTACACAATGTATGTATGTATTGAACATGACTCAATATGGTAATGCAAGCATTTTTCCTCCTTTCATGTTGAGTAAAGGGTGAGATGACCATTTGGCTGACATATATGTCATCTTCAAAAACATCAGAGGAACTGGGCAATGAAAAATATGATGGCAAGAAAGTGTCTACAATCTAGGTTCGAGATCTAATGGCAGTAGCAATTAGCTACTTTGAAGATTTTCTTATTTCTTTCCTCTCTCCTTGCTTGTTCTAGGATCCTGATTGATGAAGAGATTTGGAAAATTCAGAAAGAACATACTTTGTGCTATTTTAGTTGATCCCAATAAAGGCATCACCCAGCTTGAAGGACACTGTGACTGAAGGGCTAAAAATAGTAGTGCCAGGATATACTGCATCCTCTCCTCACACCGAAAACATTTAGTAATACAAAATGCAGAATTATAGACTTGCTTATTCCTGAAAACTACAGGCAAAAACAAATAAATAAAAACAGAGCTGGGACAAGTCTGAAGTAGAATATCAGTGTTTGATATGGTTGGATGCTACCTGTCATGGCCCCCTTGGAGCCCAGTTTGGAGGAGGAAGAGGAGGAGGAATTGGACATCCAACAGGGACAGCACATCTCCCTTGGCATGTTTGGACAGGACAGGGTCTGAGGAAGATGCTGTGGCATGGCCCCTAAGGCATTGGGGAAGGTGGTTGACCAGACAGCTGCCTACCTTCACAGACACAGGGGAAGATCAGCTGCTGATAGGCAGTGGTGCTAATAGGCAGCCAATTTCCTCTCATGAGGAACAGCTGCCTCCTCCACTGATCCAAGGGCTTGGAGAGTGAAGCATAAGCAAGCCCAGAGAAGGCTGCAAGGCTACTCAGGAGAAGGTAGCCCACCACTCTTCACAAGGAACACCTGGGGTGAGAAGCTGTGAGGAGTTATAACCTTCGCCAGGAACTTAAGGAGAAGCCATGGGGAGTTAATCTTTCCCAGGAACAATTGTTTTGTTTTGGATTACATTCAGAGGTGGGAGATTCAACCAGTTCCCACCTATTCACTAGAACCGGTTGTTAACTTTCCAAGCTGTTCAGAGAACTGCTGGTTTAGCTGGTCATTAGGGCAGAGAACCACTTGTTAAATTATTTGAATCCCACCTCTGATTACATTTCCTGGGCTTTGACTCAAGCTCAGGCCTTTTTGCCTTTGCTTTGAGGACTGCCATTTGTTTTGTCCTAGCCTTGTGGACTACTTTTGCCCTTTGCTTTGCTCTACCTTCAGAACAGAGGTGAAATTCAGCCGGTTCACACAGTTTCTGTAGAACCAGTTATTAGAAGAAATATCCTTTTGGTTTTTTTTTCCATTTGCAGGGTTAATCCTGTAAATATTATCTTTACAGGGTTAATCCTGTAAATAAGGCAGTTGTTTCTAGCCTAATCTTTATTGCCTTGCTTACAGAAACTGCCTCTCCCCTTATTACATTGTAACTTTGGTGAAGTTTAATTCTATGCTGGGTTATGTTTAATCCTGTGGCCATGCCCACAGAACCGGTAGTAAAAAAAATTGAATTTCCCCACTGCTTCAGAACTGCCTTTGCCTTGTACCTTGTCTTTGCCCTGAGAAATGACATTTGTCTTATGTCTGGACTTTGCCTTGTGGGCTTTCCTGCTAATATATGGGATGTTGTTTGGTGGGACTGAAGTGGTTGCATTCAGGGTGGGGTGGTGCCTTATTGGTCATTGGAGGACAGCTTGTTGAACACTTTTTCAGGTCAATAAAGGATCTCTGAAGGCTGGCCTGCCTTGGCCATCTGGGTTATAACATTAGATGGAGTGGTCACACGTAAGGTAAAAGGAAAGTCTATTCTTGCTTTTTCACATATAGGTACTCCAGATAGCTTTTGCTGTATAAAAATATTTCCCAACATGGTATACATCAGATATACTGCATTTCAACTCTCATAATCTCCCAGCCAGTACAGCCAGAGGAACTATCAAAGTTGAAGGATAACATATCTGGAAGACACCAAGCTGAGAAAAGCTGCTGTAGATACAGCATTTCTTAAGTGCTTGATTTTTGGATTGTAATTTTTGGTCCTTTAAGTACAGAAATGGATTTTTTTGGGGGAGGGGGATAGAAATGTGTAACTTAATATTGAGGCTCTGTATCAACTGAAACCTGAAAGTCATATCTAAAAATATTACTTTTCATGTATATCGAAGGGGAAGGAGGAGAGAGTCCATGTAGGAATCACACTTCTGACTGTTTGCCCAGCTGATGATTGTCAGAAACAGCCCACAGTCACTTTCATTCTCACTCTTGTTTCATTTCCCCCTGAACTTCCATAGCAACCCATCTGCAGTGAGTGACTCTAATGTTTAATGGTCCTGCCATTAGCACTAATGCATTCCAAACACTCAGCATCTGCTGTTACGCATTCATATGGAAACACAAAAATAACCACATTCAGTGTAATCTGTCATAAATTCCAGCTTGAGGTTGTAAAATGACATACTAACAGAGTGAGAGAGAGAAATGGCCAAAATTAATGATATACTTGGTTAAAAAACAAAACAAAAGGAACAATAAAAAATAAAGGCAAGTAAATACCCAATAAATAAATAAGGAAGATGTACAAGGTATTCAAAAGTTCCAGGAAAAGAATGGCAGTGTTAATGGTTACTCAGAACCATCCACAGAAGAAACAAGGAAATGTAGGTTTTTGAGAAATTATGTTCCCAATAAAGCAGGAGACATAGGGAACTTTGTCCAATCAATCAGTCAATCAATCACTCAATCAATCAATCAATCAATCAATCATTAGCCTCCCATGTTAAATGTGAACAAATAATGTAAAGGCAAAATAATTGGGGAACTAAACAATTGGCAATGGGATAGGTTATAATGAGAACACCAGTAGATGTAAATAAATAAATATTCTGACATTGTGGCTTCTTTTAAAATACCTGACCAGGAAGATGGTATCCTAACATCAGAACAAGACATGAATATAAAATTAAGCAATTATCTTTACCAAGTACATAAATGAATTCCAGTACAGTAGTCAGAATATATGGTTTTATATTTTAGAAGAAAAAGAGCAAACGTATATAAAAAATGGGGGGGGGGGCCCTCCATTCTTGGGCGAGGTCTTTTGAAGGGTGAAATTGAACAAATAGTCAGCTGTTGTGATCTAAAAGCTGCAAGATCCTAGGTAAAACCATTCTGCATTTCCTTCTTAATTTTCAACAGAGATTATGACCATAGAATGGGGGGAATAACAGGACTATTTATAATATTCTATTATGTGCAAGGGATTCTTCCAGATCATGTCTATAGTATATTGAGGGGGTTTGGATGTATGCATATGTATTTGATTTACATAACGATAAAATGATTAGTACATGCTGGTAAATGTTAATCAAAACAGAATGAGGGAGAATTGTGTTTTGATTTCTTTTCCTTTAGTCTCTTGAATTGTGACAGCTTGGGTAATGTCTTGGGGGGATGGTTGTGATGTAGCATTCTGGGCTTTGGTCTG
>JAEANM010024526.1:0-11137 GCA_017656035.1 Myanophis thanlyinensis
ACCTTGAATTGCACCCGAAAGGCCACAGGAAGCCAGTGCAGCTCGCGCAGGAAAGGTGTAACGTGGGAGCTCCTAGGGGCTTTAGAATCTCTAGAACACAAAACCAATCATAAATCCCAAGAAAAATGAGGTAGGGAGTGATGAAAAGAAAAAAAATATCAAATAACAATTAGGAGATGCAGGAAAAGCATACCCATGGACAGGCATAAAAGTCTTAAATGCTTATCTACAAATGCTCAAAGCTTGGGGAACAAACAGGGTGAACTACTGTAGAAGCAATAGTACACTAGGGCAAGTATGACATAGTTGCCATTACGGAAACTTGGTGGGATGAAACCCATGACTGGAATGTATTGATGGATGGATACAAATTGTTCCAGTTGATGTTAATTGGATGTTAACTCTTAACCACAGAGATAAATTTTAGACTGTGACAATCTGTCCCTAACCTGGTCTTTCAGGTTTTCCAGGAAAAGCTTTGTTTTGTATATGGCAACAGAGTTCATGTATGTTTAATATATATTAATATATTGCTATTTACCCATTTTGGGCATGATACTCAAGCGTAACTCATCTGCTGATTAAATCACAATAAAACTTCCACAATGTAATAAACTAAACTGCAATAGTTTAGCATGTTGTACAAACGTATCTTGTTTGGTTAGGTCCATAGCTCAACAGCATGATGCATGCGGGTCCCACAACAACCCCTGACTTGGCCTCTCCCTTTCCCACTTGAAAAGAACCCCTGATCAGAGTCAGCCTCAGGCATATCCATGGGGCAGGTCAAAAAAATTAAGATGTTGGGCAGGAATCGCACGATCTAAGCCCATATCTGTTTTACATGCATGACACATCGAAAAAAGGGCACCAGTTGTAATCATTTTGACTTTGTTGACCTCCATCTGGGGGCTATTACTAAGAAAAACAGCCATTCCTTTCCCAGAATTCTTTGCAATTTGGGATACCCGGAATTTCCGGAACGGGCTGAAGTGCCGGACTTCCTCCACCATGTACTGCTGGAAGAAGGGGTGGGTGAGGGCATCCTGCACAGTGTAACGGTTCTGTGGCTTCACCACTAAACAGTGGGCAATCTGCGGGCAGAAGAACAGAGTTGTGTCTGAGAAGCTGAGGCATTGCTTTTCTGAAGGCAGTGGAAAAACACAACGGGGCTAGCCCTGGTTAGTACTAATTATTCAGAGGACCCCCCCATGCAATCCCATTACACAGGAAAATGAACACCAAGAAACAAAAGGGAACCATTTTCCAATTGGACCCCAATACTGTATTTTTTATGGAGCACAGTGACTCAGTGGCTAAGACGCTGAGCTTGTCAATCAGAAAGTTTGGTGGTTCGAATCCCTAGCGCTGCCTAACAGAGTGAGCTCCCATTACTTGCCCCAGTTTCTGCCAACCTTGCAGTTCAAAAGCATATAAAAATGCAAATAGAAAAATAGAGAGCACCTCGGTGGGAAAGTAACAGCGCTCTGTGTGCCTTTGGCATTTAGTCATGCAGGCCATATGACCACCAGATCGTCATCAGACAGTGCTGGCTCTTCGGCTTAGAAACGGAGATGAGCACTACCCCCTAAAGTCAGGAACGACTAGCACATATGTGCGAGGGGAACCTTTAACTTTACATTATTGTATTTTTGTTGTTAGGTCAATTTCTTAAATCATCAGATGTTCCAATTACTTTTATCTTTCTCTACCCTGCATTTTTCTTCTTTATTTTTCTCCAAGAGCCTCTGGATCCATCCAGGTGAAAGTTACCTACCAAGTCTTTGACTGTATCTGATTGGTCATCCCACTCTGGAGACCCAAATTTGTAATCTCCATTCATGATCATTCTTAACATCAGCATCTGCTTCCGATGCCAGAAAGGAGGAGATCCAGCCAGCAAGGTGTACATGATGACTCCTGCACTCCACCTGGAACAAGGAAACTGTCAGGAGGACATGTCATGATTATAGATTTAAGGGCTGAACAGTTAGAAATGCTGATTCACCTGTGGCAGGAAACTGATGCAAGAGTTGCAGGAAGTTACTTTAGAAGAATGACTCAGCAGTAGGTAGTTTTTTTCCCTTTGAGGAGGGGGGAACAAAATACTCCCCTCTAAGGGATGGTTATAAAAGGAAGCTGGTAGAGGGTGTTCCTTCCTTCCTGCATTTCTTCCTGCATCCTTTCCTGTGTTTCTTGTTTACTTGCTGATTGTTCCTTGTTTGACTGGTTTATAGAACAGAAATTCTCCATGCCTGATTAAGGTATTTGCTGCCACATGTATTGTATACTATTGTAGATAAACCACTATATATAGACTCTATGTGCTGTATCTTATTGCTCCTGGGTTATAGCATAGAGGCAGTCACTCTATAAAACCCTCTGACCCTCATAATAGCGGTGTTCCTATATATCAGGGGTTGCCACAAAGAAGAGGGAGTCAAGCTATTCTCCAAAGCACCTGAGGGCAGGACAAGAAGCAATGGGTGGAAACTAATCAATTGTTTCTCAACTTTAAGCTTTAAGTATAACAGAATAACAGAGATGGAAGGAAACCTTGGAGATTTTCTAGTCCAGTATCCTGCTCTATTTCATTTCCTATTCCATTTCAGACAAATGGTTGTCCAATCTCTTCTTAAAAACCTCCAGTGTTGGAGCATCCACAACTTCTGGAGGTAAGTTGTTCCACTGGTTAATTGATCTAACTGTCAGGAAATTTCTTCTTAGTTCTAGGTTGCTTCTCTCCTTGATTAGTTTCCACCCATTGCTTCTTGTCCTGCCCTCAGGTGCTTTGGAGAATAGCTTGACTCCCTCTTCTTTGTGGCAACCCCTGATATATAGGAACACCGCTATTATGTCACCCTTAGTCCTTTTCATTAAAGTAGACATATCCAATTCCAGTTTTTTATATGTTTTAGCCTCCAGTCCTCTAATCATCTTTGTTGCTCTTCTCTGCACTCTTTCTAGAGTCTCAACATCTTTTTTACATCACTTTTTTACTCCATGATTCTATCTAGTAGCTTTCAGCCCTAGGACTGTGATTTTGGCAACTTCAAATCCAATAATTCCCCAGCCAGTAAGATGGCTGGAGAATTCTGGGAGCTGAAATCCAGACATCTTAAAGTTGCCAAAATTGAGAAACAATGCTATAGAAGATTGGATGAGAAATGAAGTGAATTCTTCTAAAAGCTACATTTATTTATTTTTTCATTAGGATAAACATAGCAGGGTTCATATTCTAAACTGTGTTGTCCCTAGCCATGATGTACTGATATAAGCCACAATTAATGTTCACACATCATTAATTGTGCTACATCCTCTGAATATCCAAAACACACATATCACTTGCTTAAACCCAAATAACCCAAATTATGGCTTAGGGTAATGAGTGAACTTGCCACACAATCTTGCTTACATATCAATTTCCTTCCCATAACCTGGATGATCTGAATCCATGGAACATTCTAGTATTTCTGGAGCCAAGTAGCCAGGAGTGCCACAGATCTCTGAAAGAAAAGCAATAAAAAAAATTGGCTGAAACTTTGGTGACCTTGTTTCTGGAGATGCAAGTCTTGTTGCATTCCTGGAGTCAAAGAAAATAGGCATACCCTCAGTCAGATCAGAGAAAAGACTCCCAGCTGCATTCAAACATTTGTGGTTTGGCATGTCAGATACTCCTAATCCAGTTGGCTACCTTATGGCTCAAGCTAGCACTAGCAATAGCACTTATACACAACTCCACAGTACTTTACAGCACTCTCTAAGGCAGGAGTGTCAAACTCAAGGTCCGGGGGCTGGATCTGGCCCAGGGAGTACTTAGATCTGGCCCATTGGGCCGCCCTGGAAACAGCAGACCAGCCTGCAGTGCTTCTGCCAGCAAAAACGAGCTCCCAAGACACATTTTCAACTGCCACAGCCTTTTGCAACCCTCTGCCAGTGAAAATGAAGCTTTCCCACATGTGGCCCTTCTGAGCTCCATTTTCACTGCAGAGGGTTACAGGAGACTGTGGCAGATGGTGGGAGCTCTAGAGCCCGTTTTCGCTGGCAGAGAGCTCAGGAGTAATGTCGAGCTGGCCACACCCACCCTAGCCATGCCCACTCCTCCCTCCCCCTCCCAGGTCAAACATAACGTTGATGCAGCCCTAATGAAATTGACACCCCTGCTCTAAGCAGTTTACAGAGTCAGAATATTGTCCCCAACAATCTGGGTCCTCATTTCAATGACCTTGGAAGGATGGAAGGCCAAGTCAACCTTGAGCCAATATTGATTAAACTCAGGAATTGAGCATTATAGGTATTCTATAATTTATGTCCAGTTGATTTGTGACTGCTCAAAGCTACAAGGGACCAAAAAAAGGGGGATTTACGATCCAGATCTGACCATAGCAAAATTCTGCACTTTTTCAGTTTAAATTGATCTGTTGTTCAGCACAGGATTAGCATTCTCTCAGGAGAAAATTAATTCTGTTTTTAACACACATCTAGTGCTCTTTTATAAGAGAGATAATTCCAGGAGTATAAGAAGCTTGCTACAAGTTTGATTATATGAAAAGGCAATGGCTTAGCATTATGCAGGCAGATGTTTCTGTGAAAGCCACATGTCTAAATTTAGATGTCTTAATGGCCTTAGTCAATGTAGAAAATTATTTACACATTGCATTAAACCCTGGGTTTCCATGGCTTACTTAATAATTTGCATTTGGCTAAATCCACTGCCATATGCAAAGTTTTAATAGCCATGGTTAGCAAATTGTGATAGCTGGATTCATATAACATGCTATGGCTGGTTTGAGCAAACTGTGGCCACAGGCAGGCCACCAATTCACAGCCATCTCCCTTAAAATCTCTGCCTGAGATGGACAAGCCACCTTTAAGTTTTTCATTTTCCTGAAGCTGACATGAGAAGCCAAAGTCAGTGAGCCTGATGTTCATGTCATCATCTAGCAGGATGTTCTCTGGCTTGAGATCTCTGTGGACAATGTTCAAGGCATGGAGGAACTGAATCACTTCCAAAAGAGCACGCATGATTTTCCTACAAGGAGAATATGATCTGGTCAGTTAAATAGCAATAGCACTTAGACTTATATAGTGCTTCACAGTGCTTTTACAACCCTCTCTAAGCTGTTTACAGCCTATTTCCCCCAACAATCTTGGTCCTCATTTTACCGACCTCGGAAGGATGGAAGACTGAGTCAACCTTGAGCCTGGTGAGATTCGAACTGCCAAATTGCAGGCAGCCTGCAGTGAGCAGAAGTAGCCTGCAGTACTGCATTCTAACCACTGCGTCTCTCTTTAAATGAGCAAATATTCGGAAGAAAAGGCAGACATTTTTTATACCCATGCCAAGGACCCATGCTTGGTTCCTGGCATTGCCCATTGATCATCTTTAGCTGGTCTTCCCTAATTCGCTTATGGGTAGCGAACAGAGCAGTGTTTCTCATTCTTGCCAACTTTAGGATATGTGGACATCCACTCCAAGAATACCTTATGCTGACTGAGGAATTCTGGGGGTTGACATCACAGATCTTACAGTTGGCAAGGTTGAGAAACACTGAAGTAGAGAGAAGAAAACATTTTGTACATGTCTCAAAGTACCTCACATACACTAAGCGGTGGCTGTGGCTGAGGTGAATCATAATACAGTACAGTACAGATCTAGGCTAGGATTGTTAAACTTTGTTTGTTATTTAAACCAATGAGACTTCAGTCACAACTAACCTGTATAATTGATTACACAGGGCATGACGTATTTCACTAGCATGCAGGAGACCCTTATATGAAAGGGGGGGGGGTTCCATGTTTTGACAGAGGACGATATTGGCAGGTTGGTTGAAATAGCTCACCTAGTTTCCTTCTCACTTAAGGTCACCTTCTCAGTAAGGTAATCAAATAGCTCCCCTTTCTTCATTCTGTTTATTAGGGAGAAAATTTAGACACGTAGAATATGTTAAAAAGGAAGGAAGGTATAAAAATAAAACATGGACCCACAATATAACACTTCTACTTCTGTCTTGTGTCTGGTTGCCTATCTCAGTGTTCAATCTTGGCAACTTTAAAATGTGTCGACTTCGATTCCTCCAGTGGACTTCAACTTCAACATGTTGGCTGGGGAATTCTGGGAATTGAAGTCCCACACAGGTTAAAGTTGCCAAGATCGAGAAACACTGGGCTATAGTAGCCAAAAATCAGGAATCTGATCCTTGAATTGCAAAACTAAGAGATTGTGGAATTTAAATACAGGTAGCCCTCGACTTAAGACCATAATTGAGCTCAAAATTTCCACTGATAAAGGCAGTCATTAAGTGAATTTTGCCCCATTTTATAAACTTTTTTTGCCATAGTTGTTAGGCAAACCACTGCAGTTAAGTGAATCATGATCATTAAGCAAATCTGTTCTTCTCCCATTGACTTTGCTTGCCGGAAGCTGGCTAGAAAGGTTACAAACAGTAATCACATGACCAGTGGTGGAATTCAATATTTTTTTACTACAGGTTCTGTGGCCGTGGCTTGGTGGGCGTGGCTGGGGGGTGTCATGTGATTAGGTGGGCAGTTTCTGTAAGCAGGGCAATAAAGATTAGGCTAGAAACAACATCAGAATGTTTCTTTCCTGCCTTCCTTACAGGATTAACCCTGTAAAGTGGAAAAAAGCAAAAGGAGATTTCTTCTAACAACCGGTTCTCCGAACTGCTTAGAAAATTTATTACCAATTCTAGCGAACCTGCTAGAACCTGCTGAATTTCATCTCTGTCCTGGTCAGTGCAACTGCCATAAATACATCCCAGATGCCAAGCAACTGAATTTTGATCACAGGACTATGGATATTCTGCAGTGGTTGTAAATGTAAAAAAACAGTCATAAGTCAATTTTTTTCAGTACTGTTGTAACTTTGAATGGTTACTTAAGGAATAGTTGTAAGATGTGGACTACCTATACATCAAAAGGTGTCAGACCATCCTCGAAGATCTTAACAAAGACAGAATTTTTAATCTGTTTTTACATTTGTTAATTGTTAAGGTACTTACAGTATAATGTGCCTTACATGTAAACTGTATTTGAATAACCATCTATCTTCTTGCTTCCTCTCTTTCACCCTATCCCTCACCCCAAATGATATCCTGTATCAATTTAATCACTGTGCATATGAAAATGTCAGCTATAACTCCCAAAAGAGTATGCCTTTTAATAAAATATGTCTATAATTTACAGTGCACTTGGAATACTGCATCCCATTTTGGTCACCAGTGCCACAATGTAAAAAAGTTGTTGAGACTCTAGAAAGAGTGCAGAGAAGAAAGAGCAACAAAAATGATTAGGGGACTGGATGCTAAATCATATAAAGAACAGTTGCTGGAACTAGGTATGTCTAGTTTGATGAAAAGAAGTACTACAGGTGACAAGATAGCAGGTGACAAGATAGCATTCAATTTCGCTGCACACATGTTGTGCATTGACAATAAAGGATTGAATTGAGTTCCTATATCTCAGGGGCTGCCACAAAGAAGAGGGAGTCAAGCTATTCTGCAAAGCACGTGAGGGCAGGACAAGAAGCAATGAATGGAAACTAATCAAGGAGAGAAGCAACCTAGAACTAAGGAGAAATGTCCTGACAGAACAATTAATCAGTGGAACAATTTGCCTCCAGAAATTGTGGATGCTCTAACATTGGAGGTTTTTAAGAAGAGATTGGACAACCATTTGTCTGAAATGTTATAGGGTTTCCTGAGCAAGGAGTTGGACTAGAAGACCTCCAAGGGCCCTTCTAACTCTGTTATTCTGTCAATCTGTTAAAATGTGCTAATTGAAATGGTGCCACCAAACATCTTCTCTTCATCTGGAGGGCACTGAATCAGGAAGGCTGATTTAAATATTTCATTGTCTACCTTATAATATGCTTTAAAAAATCACTACTCTACAAACTTCTGTATACAAACAGTCCTTGACTTACAACAATTCATTTAGTGACCATTTGAAGTTACAATGGCACTGAAAAATGTGATTTATGATCATTTTTCACACTTATGACCATTGCAGCATCCCTGTGGTCATGTGATCAAGATTCAGGTGCTTGGCAACCGACTCATATTTATGACAGTTGCAGTGTCCTGGGGTCATGTGATCACTTTTTGTGACTTTCTGACCAGCAAAGCCAATAGGGAAGCCAGATTCATTTAACAACCATGCTACTAACTTAATAACTGCAGTGATTCACTGAACAACTATGGCAAGAAAAGAGGTAAAATGGGGCAAAATTCAATTAGCAAATGACTCAATTAACAACAGAAATTTTGGTCTCAATTATGGTCATACATCAAGGACTCCCTTACAGTATTTCATTTATGCTGTTACAGTCAACATTACAAGTTGCTTTTAAAAAATCACAGTTCTACAAGCTTCTCTATCTTAAGGGCAGTTGTTACAACCCTTTCTAGCCCGTCAGGTTTGTCATTGGCAAGAATCCTCAAACAATCTGTTTTAAACCACTTTTTGAGTTTGGGACTTTCTCTCCCCACTGAAGCTGTAATGCTGGTAGAGCGGTTTCAAGCAGACATCTGTGAAAGTATTACACAAGTCCAGGACGCCTAAAAATAGTGTGTGGGATCTGTGACCGCCAAGACCTCAGCAAAGGTTATGTGGAAATCTGAGCAGGCTAATGATATGGGACCAGGAAGATGAGACAGCTGCAGACAGTTTCACTCCCTTGTGGCTGGGGGTGGGTGGGTGGGTTGGTGGATGGTACAAATGGCCCTGAGATCAGCAGAGAACTTCACAAACGGTTAAACAAGCTGGTACAGATATCAAATCACAACGTATGGCTGGAGGGAAGAACACAAGATGTCTTTCACTGGAATCACCATGCACCACCCTGCTACTAAACACTGTGGCCTTTATCAAGCAGTCCAAGGCCTTTGAGAAAGTGGCAAGCATGTCCCTCTTCTCTTACTTGCCTTACTTACTGCTCCTGGACACGGGGACATTTCAACTTAGCTATGAGGGCTTCTTGCTGTATTTATATCCCCACATTTCCTGTATGAAATGTGGATAAACTGCATATCTGTGAAGTACATGATTCTCCCTCTGTGAAATAGAAATCTACCTGTGAAATAGCCTAGGCCGAGAGACAGAGCCAGTTTCTCGACTGAGGAGAGATCAAAAATTGTTTCTCCTCATCGTAGCCTGAACACTATTACCATTTTTGGTTTTTTATACAGGTAGTCCTCGATTACAACAGTTCATTTAGTGACTGACTGAAGTTACAACAACACTGGGAAAAGTGACATATGACACGACTGTTGTAGTCTCCCAATGATTAGCATCAAAATTCAGTCGTTTGGCAACTGGCTCATATTTATGACCGTTGCAGTGTCCCGAGGTCATGTGATCCCTTTTCACGGCCTTCTGACAAGCAAAGTCAATGCGGGAAGCCAGATTCACCTAATAATTGTGTTACTAACTTAACAACTGCAGTGATTCACTTAACAAATGTGTCAAGAAAGGTTGTAACATGGGGCAAAATTCCTTAACAAATGTCTCACTTAACAACAGAAATTCCGGGCTCAGTTGTGGTCCTCAAGTCAAGGACTGCTTGTAGCTTAATGTGATGTGTGAACCCTATCAGTTAGGACTTACTCACTAAGCAATGGTTAAAACAAACCACAATTAAGCGTGGTGCACAAACACAGCCAGTAAGATTTGCTCTTGAGTAGACATGCACGGTGAATTGGCATCGTCTCATTTGGTGTGGTGGAAAAAAGGACAGCCATGATAATTTTAAATAAAAATAATAAAGGGAATATCTGCAAGAAGTACCGTTTTCCTAAAAGCAAGAAGTGGCAACATCACAAAATAGACAAAGTAACAAAAAATGAAAAAGCTAATGTGCTGTGGAGTCTTTACATTTCAAACAGACAAGTACCTGTCATAACACCCTCGACTTAACAACTGTCACTAAGAAAAACAGAAAGTTTGGATAGCAGACATGGAAGTATGGAAGTACCTGGAGGCAGCAGAATATAAGAAAAAGAATGAAAGAAAATCACAAAATACAAAGAGCTCCAAACAGAAGTAAAATGACTGTGGTAAAAGAAAGCAACAATAGTGCCAATGGTAATAGGTGCCTTGGATACAAATCTCAAAATGTCTGAAGCAACACTTGAACACCATGTCAGCACTGACAAAAACACCATCAGTCAATTGCAAAAGGCAGTGTTGTCCAGAACAGCTTTTGTCTTGCAACGATATCTTTAACACCATGAAACAACAACCTCGGTCTATCCCAGATCCTTGGGAAGGACTTGATAGATGGATAAAAATACCAAATCCAGTCTAAACCACTGGCTGACTGCAACCAACCATAATAATAAAAATAAATGTTTAACCTCTTTCAAGGTACTCAGGTTAGCAGCCTGCATTTGATGATAGAAAAATCCCACTTGTAAATACATGCTGTATCAAGAAGTCCTTAGGGAGATGGGCCGGTATATAAATTTGAATAATAATAATAATAATAATAATAATTGTCCTCTGAAGTAGTACATCAATCTACCTCAAGGAGTATATTTCCACAACACAGATGATCCATTTGCCAAGTCAAGTTGGCCAATATATATGGTGGTTGACATCACTTTCCTAGCTACAGTTCTCAAACTGCTTCCCAGGAATGTATTGTAGAAAGCACAAGGCAATCATCCAACTTTAAAAAGGAGAACATATCTGACACTTCATCCTTCCCAAAAAGAACTTTGATACTTACAGATCAAACACCAAGAAGAAAAAGGTGTGAGATTCAAAGCTGTCCTTCAGCTGGACTGGAAATAAAATGGGATATTTTAGGAATGTGAAATAACATTTTTCTTAAAATTTGCTTTAAAACTATGCAAGAATGGGAAGGTATTGAAGCACAGACCTTTGGCTTCATTGCACAATCCCACAGACTTTCCTCCAGTGTGCCCTGGATTTTCAGCTAGGCATTTCTGAGACTGTTTTATCCTGAATTGGACCAATATTTCACTTATCCCGGCATTCTCCACTTTGACAACTAATGACTTTCTAAAATCTCTGGTTTCAATTCAATTCAATTCAATTCCAAATTTTATTGGTCACATACACAATCATACATGGGTACGATATGCAGTGAAAT
>JAEANM010024527.1:0-11137 GCA_017656035.1 Myanophis thanlyinensis
AATTTAAAACCCCCAACTAATAGTACTAGGCCAGACTGGCCTGTTGGAACAAATAGGTTTTTAATGCGCGCCGGAAGCTCCATAGGTCTGTGATGGTCCGGATCTCCACTATGACCACTGTAAACCTTCTAGCAGAAATATTACCCAAAGATGGAGAAGAACCTGATTAATTCTGAAAAACACTAAGCAGAGTCACAGCTAGTTAGTATATTGGGAGAGGCGAATATTAGGAAATCTCAAGATAAGGGAGAAAAAATAAACCCTTTAAAGGTAATGACAAACCATTTCTATATCGCTGCCAAGAAATCAGCCTGGCTCTAAGCATCCCATGGTTTTAGAAAATGTTCCTCAATTCAGTTCAACTGTAAGATGCTAAAAATTGACATGATGTGGTTAAACTTTGATCTAATTTGTTATCCAATGTAGTCTTTAATTAAACTTAATTAGCTTGGATGCTTTAAAAAACACTGCTACAAGCTATACTTGCTTATGGAAACAAAAGACAAACTGTGCCAGTCCCAACATGTTTACTATGTAATTTTTTCTAAAGAAAAAAATAAGTTAAATTTGCTTTGTTTTAATACCAATGTGCCAACAGCAACACTATCAGGGACAGCGAAAGTTACAATTTCAGCAACGGAGATAACATCTAATTGTTGTTTAATGGAAAATAACCTCCTTTTACTTCTAAAAAAATTATATTTACTTGCCATGTCTAACATGGAAAAATCTGAATCTCTGGGTAAATAGTGTACGTATTTGAAGAAGATCATATGGAATTCTGGACTACACAGTAGTATCTCCAACCAACCTCACTTTTCGAGTCTAGTTGGAACTTGTTAAAATTTCTGCTCAGGTGAATCACCTACAGATATCTCTTGAGCTAAGCAACATACACCAGGAAAGGATTTCTAAACCAATCTTCCTAAACAGCTATTTTAGTCCTGTAATAAAAGCTTAAATTTCCATTATTCATCCATGAAGAAAACCACTGTTTCCTGAATAAGGTATCTTTGGCTGTGTTCCTACAATACAAAGCCACCCAAAGTAGCTAAATGTATGGAAATGGAACAGATCATACTGTGTCTGAGAATGAAGCCAATCGTTCTGTTTAACTGTGCTTATTCACAAATAATTGTATAACGTGGGTGAATGCAAAGGATGAATACACACTCCCACGCTCAAGGAAAGCCCTGGAGCAAAAATTTGAAGCTGTCAAGAGCTCCTCTGAGGTTTCAACAACTCTACTCATCCTTCCTCACCTTGCAAAATTTAGTCAGCCAGCAAAGGATCTAGAGCAGTGTTTCTCAACCTTGGCGACGTTAAGATGGTTGAACTTCAAGTTAAAGTCCAAACATCTTAAAGTCGCCAAGGCTGAGAAACACTGATCTAGAGACTAAACCAGACATGGGCAAACTATGGCCCGTGGGCCACATCCGGCCCGTTGGGCTTTTTAATCTGGCCTGCTGAACTAGTTACTAGCAGAAGAAAAGTCCCAGAAGAAAACTTTTTATTTTTTCTCTCTGCGGTAGAAAAAAAAGGAGAGAGAGAATCTGGGAAGCTGATTTCACTGAAGGGTCAATTCCTATGTTAGCTGAAACACTTCCTTATTCAAGCTTTTCCCTATTGCATTGGTGAAGACAAACAACAAAATTTTATGGTTCAGTAAGTGTAGCTCAGACATGGGCAAACTATGGCCCGCAGGCCACATCCAATTTATATCAGTTCACACAAACACCATTCTCCTATTCTGGCCCGGCCCCTCTGTCAAATTTTAGAAACCATTGTGGCTCGCGAATCAAAAAGTTTGCCCACCCCTGGGCTAAACCATATGGTGAATGCTTGAAGGAGCTAGGCATGACTAGCCTATCAAAGAGAAGGATTAGAGGGGACATGATAACTGTCTCCCAATGCTTGAGGGGCTGTCACAAAAGATACTTATTCTCCTCAGCACCTGAGGACAGGGGAAGTGTTGAGGGACACTGATTAAATCTAACCTAGAAGTAAAGAGAAACTTTCTGACACGAGAACAATTAATCAATGGAATAGCTTGTCTCCCAGAGTTATGGATTTTCAAAAATAGACTGAACATCCATTTGATTGGGATGGTATAAGGCTCATGTCTTGAGCAGGGATTTCAACTAGAAGATCTCTAAAGGTCCTTTCCAGCTGTATGATTCTATGTTTTTGCTTTCCCTATGAAATTGCCAATGTGGGAGCGAGTGAAAGGTCACTCAGGTCCACTGATTATGCAAATGTACATGGTTACTGCTACTTTTCTGTAAATAGGGGCAAAACAACTGAACTTGAATGACATATAATATTATAGGTTGAATGCAGAATTTACTTTTTGGAATGCAGCAGTAAGGTAAAAAACGACTTTCAAAGATATGCTACTTAGAAAGTTTCTCATGCTATTCCTTCATGACTTCTACTCACAAAATTTTTAAAAATACACTGAACACAATCAAAATGTAAAAAGCTAAGCTAATAAAACCAGCAATAACAAAAACCCTAGTCTATGCATTCGTTCATTCAATGAAGGATGGGAGGTAGAAAATGAGAGAATACTTTTCATTGAGTCCCTGGGACAGAGCTTTGTGTATCCTTAAAGTTTTTAAGTGTCGTATTATACGATTAAGATTGTGTTTGCCCTTGCTTTAATTGTTCAATTGTCAAAACAGTTATTGTCTGAAACAAAAGCATCATTTTATCACAGAAATTTTCCCCAACAATTTTAATTTCTCCCATCTTAACATATCGTCCTTAATTTTGTTCCATGTCTTAACTTTGAAGTTTCTTCAAAACGAGATGGGCGATAGATAGATAGATAGACAAGAAAAATTAAATAAAATTAAATTATTTTCATACTAATCACCAACTATTTCTTTCTGGAATTGTGAGGATACAATCTACACTCCATAAGCAATTCCATCAACAGATATATTGACTTACAAGCAGCCTACGAACCTCACAGAATCCCAACCAACCAGATAGGCCCTCAACCAACCCATGCAACCACCACCACCCCCAAACACACACAGTACTTCACCTCCCAATGACCCTGACCAATGGTGGAATTCAATTGGTTTTACTACTGGTTTGGTGCGTGAGCATCAACCATGCTGCCGCGCAGCTTCGAAAACACACGTTTTTTCATTCCGGAGGCAGCAAAGGTGATTGGGAAGGCTGCAGAGGCCTGCAAAACAGCTGTTCCAAATGATTTAGGTAAAACAAAAAAAAATGAATGGGATATAGGATAGAAAAGGGCAGGGGCAGGTGGCCAAACTTCAAAGCCGCTACTGGTTCAGTAGCACCGGTGCGTCCAGGCTGAATTTCACCACTGACCCTGACCTGATGTAACCTCCCTATCATAAGACGCACTGATGACTCACAACAGTTGACCCATCACAAGACCCTCACTTGACACACCCATTCCTGAAGCCCTTATAAACAGAAGAACACTGACTTTCCCTGCTGAAGTTGTTACCTAGCCTTTTAATGAAATGTTTGGAAACCAAACCACAAGCTTGGAGAATGAACTTTCACCCTCATCTTTTTAACATTCATATGTTATTGCGTTTTGCTAATCTAGGTGAAATGTTAGTATATATTGCTAGTCCATGCCATATGCTGAATAAATATATCCCACAAATCCCCAGAGTCTGGATTGTTTCCAACCCCTTCAGCCTTTTGCAATGTCTTTAAAAGACTTAGTTTTCCAACTGGGCCTGGAGATCTAGATGAATGGAATGAGTATGTTGATTTCTTAAAGGTGGTTCTGCTTTTTACATTGGTGGTGGATTATATGCGTGACATAGATTTTATTGTTTTATGGGTTTTTATGCTGTTTATAACTCCCAATGTAATATAAGTTGAGATAATGAAGTTCATTAAAAACAAACAATATGAAAATTCTGATATTTGATGAGTTTAAGAAACTCAGATCCTTGTTGAACTGCTGGATTAGAGAAAAAAGGGACAACATTCTTGTTCATTTCCGATTTCTTTGCATGTTGAAGAAGCACAGGATACTTGAGGAAGCTCCTTGATAGTTTATTTAGTGACTATTCAAAGTTGCAACGGCAATGAAAAATGTGACTTATGGCTGTTTGTCACAGTTTATTTATTTATTTATTATCAAGATTTCTATACCGCCCCGTCTCCCGAAGGACTCGGGGCGGTGTACAGCCAACTAAAAAGACATAAACATATAACAATTTAAAACACAATTAAAATTAATTAAATTAATGGCCAAATAACTAATTATAAATTTAAAAAAGTTTTAAGCGATTTAAAAATAATTTAAAAACCAATTAAAACCAATTAAAATCCCCCAACCGATAGTACAAGGCCAGACCGGCTTGTTGGAACAGAAAGGTTTTCAGCACGTGCCGGAAGGTCCATAGGTCCGTGATGGTCCGGATCTCCGGGGGCAATTTGTTCCAGAGGTGTTATGACCTTTGCAGCCTCCCCATGGCCATGTGATTAAAATTCAGACGTTTGGCAACTGGTTCATATTTATGACCATTGCAGTGTCCCAAGATTATGAGATCACCTTTTGCAATTTCTCATAAACAATTCAATTCAATCCTTTATCAAAAATGCACAACGTGTGGGGTGAAATTGAATTTCAAAGGGGGAAGCCAGATTCACTTAATAACTGGGTTACTAATTGATCAACTGCAGTGATTCACTTAAAAACTGTGGCAAGAAAGGTCATAAAACTCACTTGACGAATGTCTCACTTAACAACAGAAATATTGGGCTCAATTGTGGTCATAAGTCGGGGACTTTATATGCATTGTTTTACTGCCACACATTCAAGCAAAGAATGGTGTGACAAGTTAAAATCCTTCCAAGATATTTACTTTATCCCAAAAGTATTTACGCATTACACCTTCAACTATCTGACAATTTTTTTTTCTTTTTCTGCCTTTTGTTTTTAAAAGGGCAAAGAACAGTTTCCTAACTTCAACAACAGTTTCTGCCCCATCTTAAACACCCCCCCCCCAGTGTTATCAAGCCTCCTTTAAGCAAATAAGATCAAGAGGGGGTCTTATTCAGAAAGGTAGACACCTTTCACCATTAGAAGCCCGTCTGCACCCAGTTCGCTAGCAGACTAGCTCTGCCTGTGAGCTGTCAATCCACCTAATGAATGACAGGAATAAGGAAAGAGCCGCCCCGGAGGTATCCTTAAGCCTGTAGATGGGAAAGATCCACCTGAGAAATTACAGGAGCCGGGAGAAAACAAGTTGATTGGGAGATTAAATATTAAAGGGAGGGAGAGTAAAAAAATCAGAGCCAGCATGTAATTTGGTTTATTCCTTTCACACACGCATACTTATCTGCACTTAGCACGAAGTTACTAGTTCAAGGCCAAACATCAAGTTCTCTGTGGCATGTTCAACGGCCAGCACAAGAGGAACAATTTTGGCTGCACAAATCCAAGCCAACAAGTCCCAAAACCTGACAAAAACATGATCAGTACCAAAGATCTGAAGGGGAGAAGGAAGCAGGAAAGTTGTGTGTGGGGAGGAGAGACACTCAGCCACCAGCAACCCCCTCAAAATCAGCCACTGACTGACTGACTGACTGACTGACACCCCTCTTGCTGCCAAGCCCCCCTCGCCAACCTGGTGCCCCGCCAGATGCTTCCCTTAAAACAACAACGCCCATCACACTTGGGGAAGGTGGGACTTGTAGTCCACTCTGTCGAGACAGGTGGTCCACCTGGAGAACCGGAGCGCGACCGCGTTCAGCGGACTGTCAGGTGAGAACAAAGCCCGGGGAAGTCTTCCGGGGCTTCCCTCCCCGCCCGATCCGCAGCACCCCTCCTACCCACCCACCCACCCCTACCGCCGCCGCCCCTTCGCTTACCACCCCCAGCGCCTCCAAGCGGAACCCCCCTCTGCGACCGTCGCTCAGTTGGCTTTCATGCTCCCTTTATTTCATGCGCTCGCTCGCTCCCTCTCTCTTTTTTCTTTTCTCGCTTTCGTTCTTTCTCTCTCTCTCTCTCTTCTCCGGCCACAAGCGGCTGCACAGCCGGCGGAGTTGACGAACAAGTTTTCCAACTTTCCTCCTCCTCGTTCTTTCGTTTCCTCGCGCAAGACGCTCGCCTGCTCCGCCACAAAAGAAGCCGGGAAGAAGTGAAGTTAGAGGAGACAGGTCCAGGTTTTGGACACTCCGGGAGAAAGAAGGAAGGAAGGAAGGAAGGAAGGAAGGCGCACGCACACACACACACACACACACGCCTCCCTCGACGTCCCTCCCCGCCACCTCTGACAAGCCAAAGCCCATCCCCTTGCCAGGAAGCGCCCACGTGACTCGCTCAGGTAAGCGGGGTGCGCCGCCCCCTGCCTCTCCCCGAGAGAGCGGCTCCGGCTCTGAGGAGAGGCGCGCGCGCGCCGGGTGGTGGGGAGGGGGGGGGGCGCGCGAGGGCGCGCAGGGAACAGGTGCGAAAAAAAAAAAAAAGAGCGCCGCAGGCACGCGCCCGCACCTGGCCGAGCCGGTGGACTCTCGCTCTCTCTCAGGAGCGCGCTTGCGCGTTGGGGTTATTGGGGATGGGGAGGAAACCGGTTTCTTTGGGGGGCTCCCGCTGAGGAGAATCCCAGGTGTGTCATATTATTTCTCCCGCCCCTGTAGCGACTTATAACGGGATCCTAACGGGGGTGGGGGCGGGAAGGAGAGAAAGGAAAGGGCCGAAATGTTTTGCAAAACGTGGGGAGTATAACGTTGGGACGGCTAGAAAAATATGAGGTATTGCGGTGATTTTTTTTTCTCTCTCTCTCTCCTCTCTTTTCCTTTTTGTTTTAATGATTTGGGATTCATTTGTTTTATAACCGCGCGAAGTTTCTTGTGGTTTTTATGATCGACTTTTTTCTCCAATCTGCCTCAGAGACCTACCACTAACTCAGCCTAAGAATGAAATCCCTGGGCTCATTTGAATGGCTGCTGTTGCCGTTGTCTAGGAGCCTGCTCTTTTGTGGTTTAAATACTGCCGAAGTGTGTGGGAGTTGCATATCGTGGCTTGAGGAATAAATCCCAGCCATAGGTGCTAAACCGTGATTTCAAACCACAGTGAACTGGCTGGACCTGGTAAGCCATTGCGGCTTTAAAAACAAACTTTAGGGGGTTGCTTCTCTTTGATCTCTTAAGGGAAGCAATCTCTTAAATGGAATGCAGCCCCAATGGTTTTTTAAATGCATTTTACAAATTAGTTGTAGAGACACAACTAATTTAGACTAGATACAAGAACAGCTTTTTCCCCAACCCCATCATTCTGCTAAACAAATAATTCCCTCAACACTGTCTAACTATTAAGTCTGCATTACTATTATTCTCATCATTTCATCACCCACCCAACCCACTATGACTATAACTTGTTGCTTGTATCCTTACCATTTACCATTGATTGTCTCCTAGTATGATTTGACTGCTTATTTGTACCCCATGACTATTATTAAATGTTGTATCTTATGATTCCAGACCAATGAGCCGTTTCCTTTAAGGTACACTGAGAGCCTATGCACCGAAGACAAATTCCTTGTGGGTCCAATCACACTTGGCCAACGAAGAATTCTATTCTATTCTAGTTGCCTTGTGCAAAAATCTTCAACAAATCCAACAGATGGTGTAGAAATTTCTGCTTAATGGAAGTTTTAGAGTGAAGCACTTCAGGGAGTGAGTTGTAGCCGCTTTTCACATCCTACAGGTCAAAAGTGAACAAGCCATGATAGTTTGCCTTAGTAGTACAATGTGCAGAAGTTAAGCTAGTCAGGCAGAATAAGTTCATATAAGTGTGGTGGTTTTTTTCTCCAAACATTTATTGTATTGAAAATGGTTCATGATGTCATTGCTTGATCCTAATTCCACATTTATCTTCTCTCTCTGCTTGAAAAGTCTTCACTTCCCTACATCTGGGTGCTATGCTATCCCTTCACTTTCTTCTAGCTCTGGATAGAGATGATGGGAGAGAAGAAAAACCAAGGCATGAATGTGACAATTTGGACCAGAATTTCCATTGCTAAGCAAGGCTGTGGTTAAGTGAGTTGTGCCCAATTATATGATCTGTTTTTCTATTATTATTAAATGAACCACTGCAGTTAAATGAATGATGTGGTCATTAAGCCAATCCAGCTTTATCCTCCTTGACTTTGCCTATCAGAAGCCAGCTGGGAAAGTCACGAGTGATGATCACATGACCCTGGGATGCTGCAACCCTTGTAAATTCATGCCAGTTGCCAAGTGTCTGAATATTGATCACATGACCTTGGGGATGCTGCAACTTAGGACCAGTCATAAGTTACACTTTTTGTTGCAACATGAATAGTGGCTAAACAAACAGTTATAAGTTGAGGAGTACCAGTATTGTTCATGGAGGGCTTGTAATATCACAGAATAACAGAGTTGGAAGAGACCTTGGAGATCTTCTAGTCCAACCCTCTATTCAGGCAGAAGATCCTATACCTGTGATGGCGAACCTATGGCACGGGTGCCACAGGTGGCATGCAGAGCCATCTTGCTGGGCACACAAGCTGTTGGCCAATTTACCTCCAGCTGAGCATGCACATTCAATTGTGCATGCACGCATGTGCAATTTCAGAGACCCAGCTGGTCTTCTGGCTTCCGCTGTGCATGCGTACGATTGCAGCAGGAAATCCAGCTGGTCTTCGGAGCTCTCCTGCGCATGCACATGCGATTGCTCATGTATGAGTGCCTGCATGCAGTGCAGGTGCATTGCACATGCAAATGCTGCATGCATGCACAGATGGTGCAGTTGCACATGCAGCGCATGTGGAGGAGTTGCATGTAAGTGTGGATGGCATGGGCAAAGCGCGTACTTTTTGGCATTCGGTAAGTAAAAGGTTCACCACCACTGTCCTATACCATTTCACACAAATAGTTATCCAATCTCTTCTTAAAAGCCTCCAGTGATGGAGCACCCACAACTTCTGGAGACAAATTCTTCCACTGATTGTCAGGAAATTTCTCCTTAGTTCTAGGTTGCTTTTCTCCTTGATTAGTTTCCATCCATTGCTGCTTCTCCTGCCTTCTGGTGCTTTGAAGAATATCCCCTCTTCTTTTTGGCAGCCCCTTAGATAATATAATTTGATATTGTAATTGTAACATATATATGTTAAACTTTTGGCAGTTTCACTAAGATAACTTGGAACCCTGGAACAAACCATATATTCCATCCAAACTATCAAGGCTTTTATTTGAAATTCTTGAGCTGAATTTAAAATGTGAGTCAGCAATGGTATGCGTTGCATAGAAAAACAAAAAAAGCAATATAAATCAAGTTCAGAAGCATAGCTACAAATACTTCCTGAAGTGTTTTGAAGAATTATAGCCTTTCATTCACCCACCCACCCCCATTCATCTGAGAAATGTTTATACATCTGTTGTCAGGACAAAAGGTGGGACCTGGTATTCATTCTAACATTGACCTAGCCAGATGTGAGGCACAAACCTTTTCATCAAAGGCAGCTAGCAGACAGAAAGTCGTGAAGGTTTTAGTTTTGTTTTTACAGGGGATATAAGGTGAAGGAACATTGGCTGCCTTGCACAATTCAGGGTGTGCTGCAAGAATCTGCAATGTTTCTCCACATATGGAATAGAATAGAATTCTTCATTGGCCAACTGTCATTGGAAACACAAGGAATTTGTCTTCGGTGCATATGCTCTCAGTGTACATTAAAGGGTACATTCATCAGGAATCATAAGATACAATACTTAGTAATAGTCATGGGGTACAAATAAGCAGTCAAATCATAGTAGCAAACAATCAGTATAAATCGTAAGGATACAAGCAACACGTTATAGTCATAATGGGAGGGGATGGGTGATGGAACAATGAGAAGAATAATAGTAATGCAGACTTAGTAAATAGTTTGACAGGGTTGAGGGAATTGTTTATATAAAACACCTCCATCATGTGCTTAATAATGAACATTTTCGCTCTGCGGAAAAGGAGTTAATTATTTTGATAGAAACAGCCCCCTACATTCCTAAAATTTTTCAGATTAAGTAATATTCATGTAAAAAAACACAACATGGCTTTCAAATCTGGAAAGATTGCCAAATCTCCTGGGAACTGGTATTATGTATGTAGACAAAACAGTAAGTAGCTTTGGTATGCTGATCACCTAATAATAGTTTTACTTGTTTGAATGCTGCAATCCATACAACAGTTACCATTTGTATGGATTTTTAGAAAAATCCTGTTTGAAATATTTCAGCCAGCCATCAAAACAATATTTTTCATATTTGTTATAATTATGGGAGATAGCCTGTGTTAGGAATGTAATCTAACAGTTGGGTTGGCAATATATAAACCATGATAGCAATACTGTATCTTTAAGTACTGCTGTAAATGTGATTGGTTGCTGTTTCCTCAAGCGGCAATAAGATGAAGCCAGAATCACTGTTAGATGCTGGTTCTTGCTGGTTGTTGTTGCTGGTTGTAGAAGTGCTGTGTATTGACCAGCGTGAATTTACTGTGAGTTTTGCTACTATTTGCAAGCTTTGTGTACCGAACTATTTATTTGATTCTGGACTGTGTTTTCGGATAATCCCTGAACTGAAACGTTGATGACTGACTGACTTAACTGTGTATGAATTTGGATTGATTGATGGACTTTGCATACCTCTATTTCCCCGAAGTAAAAACCTATTTTTTACAATTTAGTGTCTCTATATGCTGGTTTGTGTGTTCTACAACACCACTCTCATTATGCTTCGCTGAACGCACTCATTCTCCTAACAAGGGACTTTCCTTTACAGCCTGTATTCAAGATTGCAAAGGTGTTTCTAGAATTAGATCAAATGGTGCAACATATTGGTTTTAGAACCTTAACAACATTAAGACACGTGGACTTCAATTCCCAGAATTCCTTAGTAATGCTATTTGGGGAATTCTGGGAGTTGAAATGTACATGTTATAAAGTTGCCAAGTTTAGGAAAACCTGTTTTAGAAGATTATGGCCTCCATTATACCCCTGTCATGGTCAGATCACTCGCTCCTTAGGTTGGACTTCCATTACGCCCTCCCACCGCAGGGAGGCGGAGCCAACAAAATGGTTCCACCCCAGGCACCTGATGGATCCTGATAGGTTCCTGACGGAGCTTGGGC